>CAUYRT010024747.1:0-123928 GCA_963574885.1 Lepilemur ruficaudatus
ACGAGCAAGATAAACGGCAGAATTCTAACGGAGGTGTGCTGACTTCTGGACTCAGCACCACCTTTTGGGTTCCAGTAAACACCTAGCTTAGCAATGGACCAGGATTTGCCTGGTCCAACAACCGCAAAAGCAGTGGGAGCGACCGAGGAGTAGGCGCTTACCAGGTGTCAGGACCTGGACCTAGTTGCTTCCTTCCATCCCCGCAGCCACGCTGCACCAGGAGGATAGTTATTCTCAGCATAAAAACTAAACCTTAAATTGCTCACAAAACTGTTCAAATTCACTCCGCTAAATATTCACACTGGGGTTTGAACCAAGGTCAGTTTGGCTCCAAAAAATGTTAAGATCCTAACTGTACTCTAACTGTACTGCTGTTCTACCTGACATCTTTCAAGATGACAATCTGGTATTTTTTTGTTTTTTTTTAAAATCAGATAATCCCATATCCTGGTTTTTGTTTATTTGTTGTTTGTTTTGTATTTTTTCTTTTTTTTTTAGAGACATAGTTTTGATCCATCACCCTGGCTGAAGTGCAGTGGTGTGATCACAGCTCACTGCAACCTCAAATTCCTGGGCTCAAGTGATCCTCCTGCCTCAGCCTCCCAAGTAGCTAGGATTACAGGCATGTGCCACCATGCCTGGCTAAATTTTTTTTTATTTTTATTTTTTGTAGAGATGGGGTCCCACTGTGTTGCCCAGGTTGGTCTCAAACGCCTGGCCTCAAGCAATCCTCCTGCCTCAGCTTCCCAAAATGCCATGATTACAGGCATGAGCCACCGTGCATGTCCCTGTATTTGGATTTTTAACACATGGTGCTTTTTTCCACATTTTTGTGTGTCACTAAACCTTTTCAAGAATAAAGCTTTGTCATTCAGATCCTATTTCTGTAAAATAATGATGTACGCACATTCACATACAAGGATGTAGAAAGTTACATCTGCAGATGTCAGTGGGAGTTGCCTTTGCATGGGTAAATTAGAAGTGTTGATTTCATTTAGTTATTTGAATATATGGCAAAGAAAGAGCAAGTAGCACAGATGGGTGTACGATGCAGAGGACGTTCACCTCTTACATTGGTTCCCAGGTGACTTGCCAAAGAGAAACCACTGTTCCAGGGATGTGTGTTCTTCCCGAAATATTCTTTTCATATGCAATCCTGTGTGTTTATATATAGATTTACTTATCTGTATAGTTATATTACATATATAATATCTTTATATATAGATTTATATATCTGTATAGAATATCTTTCTTGTTCTTTTTCCATATCCGAATTTTCCAATTTTTTCATCATTATACTTTACTCTTTAATAGAATTTTTTGTAAAGGTCCAAAAGGCTTTGGGGCATGAAAGTTACCATATTCTCCAATTTTCACATCGATTATGCCTGCTCTGTTTACCTGAGCTAATTTGGCAATCTTTTTCATGATGTTTTAAAATCTGTAAGTTTGTTTAAAATTTAACATGCTAAATTGCAATATAACATTTGGACGTGATATTTGTATTTTTTGCATTTTGCATGTGTCAATTTGTATGCCTACTGTATTCGCCCGATGACCTATTACGAGGAATAATAGATTTTTTTTTTTTTGGTTTGTTTTTTACTTTTTGCTACTGTGAACAATACAGAAATAGAAAAACGGGCTGGCTGAAAATGGATTTGGGGTGAAAAGGCAGGGGGAACGTTGAAGAATTCTGAAAGACAAGAGAAGTGCTCAGAGGCAAAATGGATTAGAAGACCACTCCTTGGTGCATTAACACTAATGCACGCAAGATAAATACAGACCCAGAGTTCTAACGGAGGCGTGCTGACATCTGGGGTTAGCACCACCTTTTCGGTTCCAGTAAAAAACCTAGCTTAGCCATGCCCAGGTTGCCTGGTCCAACTACCACAAAAGCAGTGGGAGCGACCATTGAGTAAATGCTTGCCACGCACTGCACGAGACTAGGCGATGATGATGGAGACTTCCCTTGGGAACCAAATTGTGGTTCCTCGCATTGCATTTAGCCAAATAGTTTGCTTCCTTTCCCGCAGTCACAGACAGAGTCACAGAACTAAAGTCCGCTCGTCAAAAGACACCATAAGTGCTCGTTGCCCTGTGCCAGCTGCCCACACCTCAGCGGGCTACAGGAGTAACTTGCTACTGCCCCTTCCACTCCCAAACCACTTTTCTCTCCTAGGGTGACAGCGGGGGGCCTCTGGTTTGCCAGAAAAAGAAGAAGAAAAACATATGGTACCAGCTGGGCATTATCAGCTGGGGAGTGGGCTGCGGCTGGAAGGACTTGCCCGGAGTGTACACGAAAGTGGCAAATTATCTGCTTTGGATTAAGAGGGAGACGGCTCAGGCAGGGAAGCCGTATTGGTACGAGAGAGACTCTGGGTCCAGCTTGCTTCTCTCTCCCTGGGCCACTTTGTTACTGTGCTTCTACTTTCTTTAAGATTAAATACAGCATTGTCTTAAGAGCCGTGTGTTCTTCTGCATGTGTGCAGTAGGCAGAGGGTAGAGCCAGGCTGCATGGAGTGACTGTCAGGTGATTAACTGTGCCTGAGTTTTCAGAGACCTATAGGAGCCCTTACAAGATGCCTGAGACCCACCTCACAGCCTGCGGGTCACCTAGAACTTGGAAGCAGGTTACCAAGTTCAGCCTGAGTCCTCTCAAAGGGTCTGGAGGGAGCACATTTCCACAGGGAGGGGCACGCCAGTGACCCCAGAAGCACTTGGGGACTCTTAAGTTTCCGGTTTTCCTCCAGACCCACACAGCTCCTAAAAGCTTTTCCAGCCTCTCTCTGCTCCCACGAATGACCTCTTTATGGACCGAGTCTAATTCTCAGCCTGGAGACACAATTGGGGACACAGGACAACGTAGCCCGAGGGACTGCGTCAGTTCGTCACCGCTCTCTCTGACCTAGTTTAGGGACTCAGTCTGGTGGCATCTGCTCCAAGAGGAAAAAACCTAACACATAAACACAACCTGGGAGAGGGAGCCGAGCTATTTGGGACGGGAGACGGGTTAGGAAAGAGGAAGTTCTCCCTCTGGGTTTTAGCCTGTTTCTTTTTCCACTTCTGTCCGTGAGCTCTGTCCTGATTCTGTCTTGTTACAAGCCGGCTAGAGTATTTGCGCACAAGATGACAAAGACTCAACGCCAGTTTCATTAATTCCACGTGGGACGGAAGGTTAGAAAGGCAGGTCCTGGACTTGTGCCTCCAGACAGGAACTGATCAGCCTCTGACTGATCCTGCTGAGAGAGGAACTGGAATCTTCCAGCAATGTTATTATCGACCCGGTCTCAACAAGGAGCTTGTTCCCTTAATCCAGTTGTTTTATTCCCCCCAAGCACCGGCATGGAATTGTGACTCTCCGTTCCCCCTCTGAGCTGGAATAAAGGACAGTGATGGTCCTGGAACCGGATTAGGACAGGCGTCCTGATCGAGGCTCAAACAAGTGGAACCAGATCCGCCCGTTGCCTCGCGGGGTTAGAGATGAGGCTGGGGAATCAGACGGTCCCAGCATGTTCTGAGGGTTTACCACACACGGCCCACGGTGCTAAGGATGCCACGAGCACCATCATTAACAACAGGGTGGGGGGATTCTTACTGTCATTCACGTACAACACCAGGTGCCAGATACTGGTTTTGCCATTCAGCAGCCCCGCCCCCCGGCCCCCGGCCCTCACCACCCTTCCTGGGATTACAGCAGCCGAGATCTTGGACATGCCATTCCCTGCGCTCTTCACGGCAGGGTGGGTGGCAGGTGAGTCCTTGTCCAGGATTTCACTTCACAGTGTGTCTGATGTCTCTGGCACCTCTGGAAGTGCTGGATTCAGTGGCCCCAAGGGGCCTGCCCGGGCCTGTCACTCTGCGACTCTAACACAGCCCCCTCTGTAATCTCGGTCTCCGTTACTTGGAGCGTGCTCGTTTCTCTAACAACGAACGTTTGCAGAGCGTCGTCCTTACACAGAACCCTCACACTTTCCTCCTCGGAGTCTCGCAGCCCCGTGCGGGGCAGGCGGCACTCCTTCTCCGCAGAGACGAGGAAATGCGGGCTGAGGAACACCAGCGCACTTGCCCCGGCTGTGCCGACCGAAGTGCCCTGATCTGCACATCACCCGCATGGCCTCGCTGACTGTCTTTCTCAGGCCACCCTCCATGTTCTACTTCCTCTTGCCAGTCCATCGCGGGTCAAACCCAGAGCTCGGGCTTTGTTCTGGGCTTGTTTCCCAGGAAACCAGCTCCGCTTGGGAGCTCACCCCGTGCGTGACCCTGTTTCCACACTGCCTGGTGAAAGAGGACCCTCACCCTCCGCTCTCGGCCCAGGTGCTGACTTTATGATTCTTTGGGCTCCGGACACTTTGCCTTCCTGCTTCCCTTCCTCTGCATAGCCACGTGATTTACAACTGCATTGCCATAAACATGAGTATATTAGCAAACATTAAAACATTTTCTTTGACTTTTTTCCCTTCCAATCATAAAAGAAATTAAAGCATTTTGACAAGCCCCTGAAAGTGCTGTAGGGCCCAGGCACTGTGCCTGTTCCATCTAAGGGATAGATGGACTACGTGATCATTCGTAGTCTGGACAGGGAAACAGCCGCACAAAATGGTGACAGGGAACACACCTGAGAGCTCTCGTTGGGCTGGGAATAGTTCCTGTTTCCACCACCCAGAGTGGAAACCCTCACCATCCACAGGGAATGGGGTAGAGTGCTCCTAAGTGGCTTAAGTATTGGTCCTAGATTAAATGCTGCTCGGGTCCTATTTCAGAAGGCTTAAAAGCGAGTTCTGAAAGGATCAAAAGGTTTTCAAGTAACTTAACTGTGTCCCAGAATAAAGCTCAGGAGTACTTAGAGAAATACAAAATTATCCAGCACCCCAAAAGGTAAAATTCACAATGTCTCTGGCATCCAATCAAAATGTCCCAGGCATACAAAGAAGTGACAAAATAAGGCACATAATGAGAACAATCAATCAAAGAGACCCAGAAATGACACAGATGAGAGAATTAACAGAGGAGGACATTTTAACAGTTACTATGAATGTATTAAATATGCTTGAGAGGCCGGAGGAAAGATTGAGCATGTTAGCAGAGATACGGAAGATGCATTAAAGCCTCCAATCGAACATCGAGAAATGAAAACCACAGGTCTGAGATGGAAAATACACCAAGTGGATGCATGGCAGATTAAACACTGCAAAAGAAAAGATCGGTGAACTTGAAAACATAGCAATAGGACAATTGGAGCTATCCAAAATGAAAGCTGGAGATTTAAAAAAAGCTGGAAAAAAAAAATGATCCGAGTATCAGTGGGACATGGCCTTGGGTTCCCACAAAGGAGCAGGGGAGGGGGAGGCTGGAAAAATATTTGATGATTTAATGGCAGAAAGTATCCATGCTTGATGAAAACGATAAACCTACAGACTCAAGAAGCTCAATAAAATCCAAGCACGAGAAACATGAAGAACACTACAGCGGCCACGTTACGACTGTATTCGTTTCCTGTGGCTGCTATAGCAACCCGCCATAAAACAGGTGGCTTAAAGCAAGAGAAATTTATTTTCTTACAGTTCTGGAGGGCAGAAGTCTGACATCAGGATGTCACCAGGGCCAAGTTCTCTCTGAAGGCTCCAGGGGAGGGTCCTTTCTTGCCTCTTCATAGATTTGGTGGTTGCCAGCAATCCTTGGTGTTCCTAGGCTTGTGGCTTTGTCACCGCAATCTCCACCTCCACCGTCACATGGTTTCTCTTGTGTCTCTGTTTCCATGACATTCTCCTCTCTGTGTGTCTGTGTCCACGTTTCCCTCATGGCGTAAGGACGCGGGTCATTGGATTAGGGCACATTCTAATCCGGTAGCTCCTCTTCTTAACTTGATCACATCTGGAAAGACCCTATTTCCAAATAAGGTCACACTCACAGGCACCAGGGTAAGGACTTGGATGTGTTCTCTTGTGGCAACACAGTTTGACCTGCTACAATAATCAAATTACTTTAAAACAGTGATTAAAAGAAAATCATAAAAACAGCCAAACGAGTGAAAAAAAATATGCACATCATATACAAAGGAAGAAAGATAAAGATGACAGCGGATTTTTCACTGGAAACCACACAAGCCCTAAGAAAGAACAATGGAACATCTTTAAATTACTGAAGGAAAAAGATGTCAGCGTAGAACTTTACAGCCAGCAGAAATATGCTTCCTAAGCAAAGGTGGGATGAAGACTTTCTCAGAAACACGAAAGCTGAAAGAATTCATTGTTAGCAAAACGGCACTGTAAGGAATGTTAAAGGAAGTCCTCCAAGTAGAAGGAAGATGATACCAGATGGAAATATGAATTAACCAAAGGCATGAAGAACAGTAGAAATATTAACTGTGCGGGTAAACAGAAAAAAACCCTTTTTCTTATTATTTAAATATCTTTATAAAATAATTGCCCATTCAAAGCCAAAATAATAACAATGTATTATGGAGCCTGTAACATGTGTAGAATGATCTATGTGATAAAAATAGCACAGGGACAGGACCAGGAGAGGAGAAACGGAAGTGTGCTATTTTAAGGTACTTACGATATACAGTAAGTGATGCAATGTCAGTTGAAGTAGATGGTAATAAGTTAAAGATGTACACTATGAACCTAAAACAACCATTAAAATAACACAATAAAGAGGTATAGCTAATAAGCCAACAAAGGAGATACAATAGAATCATTAGAAATATTCATTACCCTAAAAGAAAGGAGAGAAACTCAAAAAGGGAAACAAAGAACAGGTAGGAGAAGAAGAAAAGGAAACAAACAGATACGTGGAAAATTTAAACCTAACCATATAAATCATCACAGCACAGTCTAAACGCCTCCATCAAAGTCAGAGACTGTCTGATTGGCTGGAAAAGTACGACTTCGCTATTTGCTGCATCCGACTCACTTTAAATATCAAGATGCACGTTGACTAAAAGTCAAAATATGGAAGATCACCCACCCTGTGACCACTAGTCTATAAAACCTGGAGAGACTGGATTAACGCAGAACAGAGTGGATTTCAGAACAAAGACTGTGATTACGGATAAAGACGGTCATTTCTGATGATAAAAGGGTCAACGTATCAAGAGGATGTGAAAATCTTAAATGTTTATGTACCTAGTGACAGATCTTCCAAACACATGAAGCAAAAACTAATAAAATTGCTCAGAGAAATAGACAAATCCACAGATACAGCTGGAGATTCCAACACCCCTCTCTCAGTAATTGACAAAACAAGTAGCTAGAACATCAGGAAGGATACAGAAGACTTGAACAACACAACCAGCCGACTTGACTTAATTGACATTTTTAGAAATTTCACCCAACTGCAGCATAATATACATTCTTCTCAAGCGTACGTGAACCATTTACCACAATAGGTCAGATTCTGGCTCACAACAGAAGTCTTAATAAATTTAAACGCATTCAAGACATACAAGGCTTTTTGACAACAATGGAATTAAATTAGAAATGGACAACAGATTTCTAATCCATCCAGTTCCTGCGTGATGGTTTCATGTGAACTCGTCAGGTTCCAGCTGTTCGTGATACCTTTTTTTTCTTGAAATAAAGAACAAAATCAAACCTTAGAGAAATGTAGGGGACATTCATGCTGCATGATGAAAAAGGACTGTTAAGTACCTTGTTTGAAACTAGAGTAGGGTTTTAGCTTCTGAACTCTCAGTGATTTTCACTGTTTACACTATCTGATTTTAAGAATTATATAGTAATCTATAGTAATCAAGGCAGTGTAGCATTGGCATAAACGTAGATGCACTGAACAATAAAACAGAATAGTCCAGAAATAGACCCAGACATATATGGACAACCGATTTTCAACAAACGTACAGAATCAATCCAGTTGAGAAACGATGGTTGTCCTAGTCCGTTCAGGTTGCCGTGATGAAATACCATAAACTGGGTGGCTTACGAAAAACAGAAATTTATTTTTCACAGTTCTGGAGGCCGGGAAGTTCAAGATCAAGTCCCTGGCAGATTCCGTGTCTGGTGAGGGTCTGCTTTCTGATTCATAGATGGTGACTTCTCATGTGTCCTCATATTGTGGAAGAGGCCAAAGAGCTCCCTTGGGCCTAATTTATAAGGACACTAATCTCATTCATGAGGGCTCCACCCTCATGATGTAATCCCTCCCCAAAGGCCCGACCTCCTCATCCCATCACCCTGGGGGTTAGGATGTCAACGTATCCCTCCTGCATGGGCCTGCCTCAAGTGGCACTTTGCAAATTCCTCTGCTACTGTCTTCCCAGGCCTGTGGGTGTTGGAGCCCCTGAGTTCAACACTTAGGCCCCTTCTCTTGCCCTCCCTTCCCTCCCTCAATGATCTCAACTGGGTCCAGGGCCTCACATGCCATGCCCATGCTGGTGATTCTGAAATCTCTTTCTCGGATTCCTTCCACACTCCAGCCCCAGGCAGCAAACGGCCTCACTCCACATCTCCACTGGGATGTCCCAGAAGCATTTCAAATTTGTTGTGGCCAAAACTGTTCGATCTGCTCATTTATTCCTGCTGCAAGTAAAGAACATCCCCAAGGCATCCGGTTGCTCAGGTTAAAAAACAAATGAGGGAGAAAGTGTTTAAAATGCCTCGATGGCTGCCCAATTAAATAGACTAAAAATCCCATTAAGACTTCCCTAGAAGGTTCCCTGTGACTTGGTTCTGCCCACCTCGCTGGGACCTCTCCCCACTGCCTTCCCCAAGCGCACCATGCCAGCCCCAAGGCCTTTCTGTCTCTCTGCAAATCCCTCCCTGGCTTGGGCCTTTCGTACTTCCTGGTCCTTCTGTTCGGAAAGCTTTTTCTTCAAGCAACCACAGCCCGCAAGGTGGGATGCCAGCAGTCATTATGCCTGCCCCCCGTGTGATCCCAACATGCCGCCCGCTGTCGGTCCTGGTGTTGTTCCGACTGTCTGGTTCTCAAGTTCCACCAGTTCAGCGACCTCAGCCTCTCCGACCAGCCCAGCTAAGCAGCCCTGCAGGCAACGCGGCGGCCCCCAGACACAACTCGTCACCTCGTGCCGTTCACCATCTCCAGACCGTGCATCAGGACCGGAAATCAGCCCACCTAGTCATTTGTTCACACGTTTATTGCTACGCCCCCAGCGCCTCGTCTGGACTACAGAGGATCTTAGGGGCAGAGACTGAAGGTGTCTGCTCTAACTAGAATAGTCCCTGATGTGGGGAACGTGACAGGCTCCTGAAAAACAACCGTTATTACTAAAGTTGCAAGCAGTTAGAGGTGTGCATCTTTGCCAGAAATTTCCATCATAACATTTCCCATCTGGGCATGAATGACTATGAGGCTTTTTCCTTCCCAAGCTCTTTGTGAACTCTTAAGTCTACCTGACAGTGCTTAGGAACATCCTCCCTAAATGAGGAGAAGATAGACGAGAGGCCAGGCGGTTTGTATCAACGGGCTGCAGGATTTTATTAGAACAAGCGTTTCCCATAGCTATAAGCGAAGCATTGGAATTCATCAAACTGACTCAACTCTTTCCTCTGCACAAACGGGGCTGACAAGGGACAGAAAGCCCCGTACACATGTCCAGGTCCCACAGAGCAAAGCGTCTCAGTGAATGAGCCGCTGAGGCTATAAATGTTTGCAAATGTTAAGGCACTGGAGGGCAGGAGGGCACAGACAAAGGGTCTCCAAAGTCCCTCATCCTGCCCAGCAATCTCCCGGCTTGGCCCCTGGCTTCCAGGGCGGGCACCCAGACCAAGAAGGGAGAACACAGCACGTCTGCTATCTATCGTCTGCAGACCCCGAATAATCCAGAAAACTTCCCAGCTCCACCCTGCCATAACTTATTAGAAGATCAATTGCATTTTATCAACGTGCCATTGCACCTCCTATAAATTATACCTCAATAAACCAGATTTTTATAAATGCCTTTTGCTATTTGTGCATTTCTAAAAAGCCATAAATCGCAAAACCATCGCTCAATTTGTTGAAAGCAGTTTTGCAGGAACCTCCGGGGCTCAGCATGTGGGGAGAAACTATTTTTTAATACCCAGCGGACAGGACACCCCGGTGCTGCCGAGGCCACAGTAGCCGTCGGGGTTCTTGCTCAGGTACTGCTGGTGGTAGTCCTCGGCGTAGTAGAAAGGCTGTCCCTCCCGGATGTCGGTGGTGATGGGGTCGAAGCCGTGCTCCAAGAGGACCTGTGGGGAGAGAGCGGCACCGTCAGGCCCCGGGCTGGACAGAGGGCACCAGGGGACAGGCGCTGGGAGGTGGTGCTGAGGGCAGCGGGCTGTGGCTTGGGAGGCACCGTGGGTCCTTCCGGGTGGCTCTGCCCATTCCCATTGGGGTGACTCTGGGCAGGCACTTACCTGGCTGTGCCTCAGTTGACTGGGAACTGACATCAGGCTTGAATCAGCCGTTTTACTCCATAATTTATGCTCCACCCACCACTGAGATGCTGCCTCAGTTGCGTGCCCTGGTTTGGACCCCATGGGCGTGTTTGAAATTGGCCCCAAAGCTCTCCCAGGGGAGAGAGCAGGTGAGTGTGGCTCCCTGGTGTCCCCGAGGAGGACGGGCAGGGCTGCAGGGATGGGGTGCAGCACCGCCCAGCACTGCCCCTCTGCCCGCCAGCTCAGGAACAGGCCCTGGCCTCCTTAGGAGGACAGAGGGTCCCCCCATGCACCGTGGCTCTAGGAGCAGGGACTCTGCAGGATGTCCCGGCTAGCAGGGGGTCACCTGGGGTCTGCACTCTGAACTCCAGGCCAGGGTGCTGGGGAGTCAGGGCCAGGGAGGACGTGGCCTGAGGGCCTGTGTCAGCCCGTCACCAGCCTCTGCGTCCCAGTTTACAGCCTGGTGGTAAACACGGATCAGGGAGGAGAACGGAGCTATTTGGGGCAGGAGACAGATCAGGAAATAGACATGGCTCCCCACGGACTTCAGCTGCTTCTCTTGCCTCCCGGATTCGGCTGTGCCCTGATTCCCTCTCGCTGCAGGCTGCCCGGAGCATTGAGCATGAGGCAATAGGGACTCAACCCTGGTTCCGCTGGCTCCATGTGGGACAGAGCTGCAAAGCAGGGCGGGGACTGGCCGGACTCTGACCGTCCACTGGTCCATTTGAGGTGAAGTCCCCAAACATACCAAGCAGGGTGAGTCCCAGGGTAGCATTCAGCACAGTTCCCGGCTTCAGGTTTTTCCTGAGAAATGTTGCCTATTTCCTGAATCTCTGCTTAGCCCTCTGAGCTCCTACGAGGCCAACCGAGGGTCCCAAACCCCGGCCGTCTGGAATGAGAAGGACAGCGCCCTCGCCAAGGCAGGCGGATGGGACCCCACGGCTCAGCAGCAGTCGGATTCCTCGCGGGGGTTAGAAATGCAGACAAGAAGCCATTCTGACATCAATTTTGATAATTTATCGTAACCTAGCAGTAGTCAAGGGTCTGCCGCGCTCTGTGCGGAGATGTCACACCTGTTACTTGTAGCCTCACCACAGCTGGGGGGAGGAAGTGCTGTCATTGCCACCGCATGTGAGTGTGTCAGATGCCGTGCCTGGTCCCCGGCACGCTCGGCTCGCCCGGTGCTGCACGGGTAGGAGGCGTGGAGACTACATTCCCCAGGTCCGATCGCCACGAGGCCCAATGGTAGATTCTACCAAAGACAGAAACCCATGTGCAGTTTGCCAGTCTACGTGAAAGGAGAAGCTATTTTCTGCAAAGCACAGCTGCAAGGACAGGCGCGGGTCCCTGCTAGGGCCATCCCGGCCGTGCTCCTGGGAGCCAGTCACTCCCATGCCGCAGGCCAGGAAAGTCCTCGGCAATGATTTCTGCCAATTTCTGTAACTTCCTGATATCCTGAACTCTCAGGGTGCTTTTCCCTGCCCTTCACCCCAACAGCCTTGCTAACGCATCTGTGATCACCAAACTCCCTTCATCAAACCCGCCCTGCTGCAGAGACCGCGCACGCTTTCTGTGTCTGTGACTGAGCCCCGGCCAGCACCGGACTTGGTTCCAGATTGGTTTTCAGGAAACAGAACAAGAGTGTGGGGCTGGCGGACTGGCGGCGTCAGATGCACAGCTGGGAGTGACCTCCCTGGCCGTGCAGGACGGGCCAGTGCCCACGGACAGCAGGGCAATGCCGTTGCTCAGACGGCCGCTGGCGTGTGCCCATGAAGACGTGCCCCCCGCCCCCCAAGGCAGGGTTTGGATACCAGGCCGCTGTGAGAATGGAATATTCCGGTGAAGATGGTGAGTCTGTGCGGTGTGCTCGCTGCTTCGGGCGGCACTCGAGAGCTTGTAGAAAAGAAAAAGCTAAGTTGGGACTTGACATTCCTGGCCCAGAGCTCCTTAGGAGAACCAGAGAACTTCTATGGCTGATTTAAAATGATCTCTCATGGTTTGCAGCTGTATCCAGATACTAAATAACAAGTTGCTCCCAAGGGTCCAGATTTAGAATGCAAGTCACGCCCTCACTTAGTCTAAAGCTCAGAATAAGGCACACATTTGTTTGATCATGTACTGCAGGATCCCTCCCTCCCTCCCGCTGTCCACACCACCTACCGAGAGACGTCACCTCCAGGTCCCTCTGCTGTCACCTGCTGACACCTGCCTTCTGCCCCGGAGTTCACAACTGCTGTCCCCAGGAGCCTCTCTAAGCCAGGCGTGGTGGGAAGAAGGTCCTCCCCGCACAGCCTCCCACCTGGCCCGAGGACCACCCCAGGGGCAGCACCTGGGGAGCCTGGACGGCAGGTGTGACGGCAGGGCCCAGGCAGTACCAGCCTCTGCCACCAGATGGCAGACACTCCACTAAGAAAAACCTCGAAGGCACTGCGAGGAGCCCACTCG
This sequence comes from Lepilemur ruficaudatus, assembly GCA_963574885.1. Classification (NCBI taxonomy): domain Eukaryota; kingdom Metazoa; phylum Chordata; class Mammalia; order Primates; family Lepilemuridae; genus Lepilemur; species Lepilemur ruficaudatus. Next base: position 12,825 of record CAUYRT010024747.1, read on the forward strand.
AGTCAGCTCCACGAGCTGCCCTCCCACACCGCCATTAGGCCTCTGGACAGGTCTGGCTGGGTGGCAGACAGCGGCCACGGCCACCGGGGCTGCAGTTAGCGTGGCGCCCTCCCGCAAGCCTCGGCTGTGGCTGTCCTCTCCACCCACCCCAAAAGGTGGGGACAGGAGGGCAAAAATGCATGGAAGAAACTGGGTGTGAAGGGAGACAGGAAAAGGAAAGGTCACGTGAGTCTCCTGCCGTGCCTCTGCTTCCTCCTGCAGGTCACTCCCCTCGGGCACCTCAAGGGATCCTGTGGGCACCTCCCTCAGCCACCTTTCCTTCTGTGTTTAGGCCTCGTCTTCACTGCTGTTTAATCCCAACCTTCCCCTAGGCGGGCCTCTCTGTGTGCTTGGCACAGCCACGGGGTTAAATAGGCGTGACCTCTCCCCCTAGGGCCCGCAGGCGGAGTGAAACGCCAACGTCCCCCTTAGGTGGACTGACCTGCAGACACTTTTTACTTTTAAGAAAATGTATCATTATAAAGAAGAAACGTGAGTGCATGACAATTGTTCTTAACGTCTTGGGGCAGCCAGGGACTCCCTTGAGAATCCAATGGACAGACACTGTGGACACTCTACCCACACAGACCCACAGCCAAATGTTTGCTTATGATGTCAAAGCATTCCAGGACTCTCTGGAGTCCAATCACAGCCAGATCCAACACCTTTAGACACGGTCGCTGGGTCCAAAGTCACCACGGCTGCAGCCCGTCCCCGACTCGCGGGGCTCTGGGAACATGCGGGCATCTGCAATCCGCAGTGAACATATTCAGGACAGGTGACCTCATCCCAATCACAGTTTGCAGGCCCCTCTAGCAAGGAGAGGCGGCTGTGCCTGCCAAAGGGAAAGTCGCAGGAAGGAAAGAAGACACCTGCAGCTCGAACCTCACCAGACGAAGTCTGATCCGGGCAAACCCCATCTCCTTCACCCACCAAAAGAATTGAGCCTTATCTTCCTGTTTGGGCTTCCATGTAATTATTTGCAAAATATACTACATAATGTGCATTTCTTTTTATTTAATAACTTTGTAAAGTATTTTAGCGGCATGAAATTAGTTTCCCAGAACACAAATCCAATTTATGAGTCTGAACCTCTAAGAAACTGGGGTTTGACTTCTAACAGACCAACCTGAAGCTGGAGCCAACGGGCCGTTTTAGGGGAAAAGTCCCCTGGGCTGGACCACGGGATGGGGACTCTGTTCCTCACGCTGCCCTCTAGTGGTAGCAGGAGGCTGGTACAGGCACATCGCTCCGGGTTCCCAGCTGCCCCTTTGGGACTGAGAGGCCAGGCCAGTTCCTCCCAGCTCCAGCTCCGACGAATACCCCCCTCCCACCCACACACACGGCCAAGACCCCAGTCAGCAGTTTCCGTCCACAGGCAGCTTCTGGCTGACCAGATTGCCATCAATCAAAACTTCTGGGAAAGGATATAAAATGACTGGCATGGATATTAAATAAAACCACTAGGGAAAAAAACCACCATCTATTCTGAGCTGGGCAGAGGCTCACGTGTTTCTGGTTCAGGACGGCACAGAGCCCAAGTGCCCACCCCTGCCCACAGGCGGGGCCGAGTGCCTGCCTTCAACCCCAGCAAGGACCCCGGGCCAGCAGGGGCTCCGGGCTCGGGGACAGTGGCACTGCCCCATGAGTCCATCACCGCTGGCACACGCAAGTGGGACCAATGGGAGCAGCACAAGCTCCCTCCAACGACAGCAAGGGAGGACACGGAGAATGCACACAGGGGCAGGGACGCATACCAGGCCTAGTCGGGGCGCACTGACCCGTCTGAGGTTTGCAAACTCCCCGGGCGGGAAAGTAGGAAGAGGGGTGACACAGTTAGACCTAATTTGGTCCATTTAAAAGACCTGCTTATGCAAGCGACGGCCTCTGGACGAGCGGCGTGGCCTTCTTGCGCAGTCCTCCCCAGACTGCAGTTCTGTCAAAGTTAACAGCTTTCGTGATCGATTCCCCCGTTCCCCCGCGCCCTGAAGGTACATCACAGTACCTTCCGACCGTCAGGGATATTTCTCCTGGCCTGCAGTGGCAAACAACAGGGCTGCAAGCTGAGTTTTGTCTCTGCAGAGAAGGGGAGGAAGGAAAGCGTTCAGTCTGTCCACGCAACACTGCGGCCGAGGCTCTGCCCTGGCTCTCAGAGCTCGCTAGGGAGGCAAAGCCTGCGCCCGCCCCGCACCTGCTGAACCCCACGTGCATGCTCCAAGGTGGGACGCGCTGCCAGACTGTACGCCTCCGGATGCCTCACTCTGCCCTGCCTGAAGGCAGGCTGCCCACGTGACTTGCCTCGGCCACGTGACTTGCGTCGAACAATGCGCACGCGGAGAGTGAAACTGACACGGGTATTCGCCAGGCGGAAGCTGTAGAGCGCCAGTGGGAACTTCGCTGCTTTTCTCCTTTGTCACGGCGACCAGCAATCTAGCTGGTGAGGGCTCCATCACCCTAGGTCCTAGTGTGAGGACAATGACAACCTGGGGGCACAGCCCCCAAATGCAACGCTTTATTTCCTCCATTGTATCCCCCGGGCTTGGGTGTGACGCGGAAAGGTTGGGAGCACAAGCACAGTTAGGCGGAAGTCCGCAGCAGCAAGACTGCTCTGCGAGGAAGTTCTGAAATTCTCCAACTTCACCGAACTAATGGTCTCAGCAGTCACCGCGGTGCATCGGCTACGTGCCAGGGCCGTGCCGGGCATGTGAAACGTAGAGTTGGACAGGACAACCCCTGACCTCGAGGAGCTCTCAGGAGGGCCCACCGGCGGTTACAACACACGCGCATTAAGTGCCTAGTGGGCCCCGTGCTGGGCCTGAGGAAGGAAAAGTCCCCCGCGTTCAGGGGAGTTGATGGTTTAGGAAGGAGGTCATATGATGAAGATGTCAACGCCCGAGAGTGTGAATTTGTAGCTAAAATGCGACAAAATGGGAGCAACTGAGGTCTCGGGAGTTTGGTAGAACTCCAGGGCGACTCATCCTGCGCCTGCTGAGGGCCACACCCCACGACCACATGCTGGGGAGTGACGAGGACCTCCGTCCTACACGATGTCGGAATTCTGTGGGAGGAGGCAGGACATGTGTGGCCATGAACATCCGCCGTGTGGGGCAGAGGGGCCGTGTGAGGACGCTGCAGGTGCCAACAGCCCTTTGCGGGCACAGAGGAAGGAAAGGTTAATACATCTGGGAAGATGCATAAACGGGGAGGCGGAGGTTGAACTGGGAATTTTACAGTGGGTGGGCGGCATGAAGACAGGAAGGGTCTGTTCCTGAAACTCTGTGACCAAATGTCTGGAGCCGTGGTGACATGGAGGATAAACCTTCCTGGTGAGCTGGGGCTAGGGCGAGGGCCCAGCAGACGGGACCCCAGGGCCAACCCGCAGGAAAAGATGGAAGCAGACGAGGAGGGAGAGGCCTATTTGTGTGTGCCTGTTTAAGGCCACAGTGGAACCACAGGGGGGCACTTCACGAGACTGAAGGAGCCACGTGCATCCAGGCAAGTTGGCAGGTGTCTCTGAGGCTCACCCGCTGGCCGGCAGTGAGGGCCAGAAGGCTGACCGGGCTCGGGCAGGGACCCCGGGGAAGCGGGGCTGTTGTTTTTAGTCCCACTGCTTCCTTGTTACCCCTTGCCTCCCACTCCTCCCAAATGCCAAGCACCATTTCCTGGGTGCAAGAAGAACAGGTCCTGCCTTCCTCTCTACCGTGCACCTTGAAAGGTGACACCCCGCCAGGCAGGGCAGGGCCACCTGCAACCCCAGCCTGAGGAGGGGCCTGAGGACGAAGCCCAGGGTCGTGTGGCTGAAACGCACCACCACCCACTTGTTCTGGCCGCGGGGCACTCTCCACCCATAAGATGGTTTCCATCAATCACGCATTCGAGGACTGCTGGTTCCTCTCGATTTGGTCTTTCCTTTGAGATCTGTTGGTTTTGAAAAAGGATTCAAATGGCGTTTCCTATACGTGTTTCCTTTCATGGCTTTCAGATTCAGGAGACACAGATCTCTCTCTTCTCTGTGTAGCTCTCTGAGGGTTTATAATCTGCTTTTTCATATCTGCAATCAATTAACTACAACCTCTGTTTTTGTTATATGCCTAGCATTTAGTACACAAAGGAAACCACTTTTCACTTTTCAGAGAAAGCCAAGGACACCGGGTTTCACCTTGGGGAATGAAAAGCAGATTTCAGTAAAAGGAAAGATCCTTCGTTCCAAAAAGGTTGAATAGAAAAGAACTTAAAGCAAAATGTCAGCTGCTTAAGTTTAGAACACTGAATTCAGGGAGGCAGAGGAACTTTTTTGAACACCACCATTTCTCATTTATAGATGAGCTATAGCCACTCAGAGCTGCTGGAAAGATCGGTCTCAATTTGAACTGTAGACAGAGTGGCCAACCGTCCTGGTTCGTCAGGGCTGGGGGATTTTTCAGGATACAGAACTTTCAGGGCTAGAGCTAGGGCTCACTAATTGCAGAACAGTTAAAGAAATATCTACCTATCTGTAGGGCTGCTAGCAGAATCTTCCTGAACATGGAGAAAATTAACTTTCAACGGTAACTTAAAAGGCAATTGCAATTTCTTAAAATCCTCTTATGCTGAGTTTAAAAAATGAGATTTAGCAACTTTATTGTTCTTTTTATTCACTGATTAAGACAATAAAAGTTGCGCTCATTTCGATATTAAGACATTAACCCCCCCCCTTGAGACTTCCTCTGCCCCTGGGGTAGGTTACATCTGTCAACCGCAAACAGGCCGGGCAGCTTGCAAGCAGAAATCCTCCCTTGGGCTGTGATACATACAACCTCACTCACGCTATGTTGGCTGGGGCTGAGAATTAAACGATTGAGTCTTTTTTTAATTATTATCAAAGGAAATTAAAAATAGGACTATAAAATAAAATACGAGCTATGCGAGAAAATGCACTTCAGACATGGTTTGCTACGATGCTCTAGCGTCCAGCCTCACGTGGTTGGGACTATACGGAGACGCTGAAGAAAGAGAAAACCAGCTTTTGTCAGTTTCCTCCAAAGCTTAAAAAACGACACAGTGTGAGCGTGCGGGGGACGGCCCACCAAAGGCCGTTTCCCTGGGACGCTATCATCGTGACGTCCCAGCGCGGCCGGTGACAAGCGCGCGTGGCGCTCTGGCTGTTTTAGGAGATAGCGTCTCACCTTCTAAGCAGGCGTCGCTGGAACGCTCTGGCCCCTTTGGATCTTCTAATTTCCGAGATAATAACAAAGAGAAGACAGAAAACCCGAGTGGAGAGAAGATGGAGGGATCTTAACTCAGGCTGTTTAATCTTCTTAGCAGCGCAGCACAGTCGGGATGTTTTTGAAAGGTGGAAGGGAAGGAAGGCGCGGGGGTGGGGGAGGAGAACCCCAAATAGGCCACAGGATTAGGTTCTTTGCCGGAACATGATGTTCATTTTCTCCAAGGCCCAGAACCGGTGGAAGAACTGAAACTCCCTGGAGAGAAGCTAGCAGGAACACAAGCCAATTATACAACTGAAATTTGCATATAATCGGCACACTTTCCGGTTGAGATGATAAAAACCCATGTTAACTCGAGTTAGGACTGAAAGCACTATGTTCTGAAAGTAGCGTTTTGTATCTCCGTGTATCAAAAATTCCTCTGACATCTCCAGGAGTTCCCAAATACACCATGGTCGTCCAGAGGTTGGTGACCACAGGGGGCTGAGCTCTACCTTGAGTTCCACCAAATCACGTGACCTTGAGCATCTCACCTTGAGCTTGGCCTTCTCTTCTGTAAAATGGGGATAAGACATCTATCTCTGAGCACCGTTTTGAGGGACAGATAAAATCATGTATTTGAAATAATACATTCTTGAATTCAGCTTCAGCGGCACTGCTCAAACCACTCTGGTTATTCTGCGATTCAGCAGAATGCCATGCTGCGGGGGGAGCAGGCAGCAGGGATTACGCCCCCAGAGGGCGGGACCGTCTAGAGCCTGCCTAACTGTAGCTGTGTTCCACCGCTCCGTGTTCCGCCGGCACGCCCAAATGAGCGACTTGGTTTTCACGTGGCGTCTGGATTTTTGGTGCTATGCAGACACAGTCTGACTTTCCACAGTAGAGTGTCGGGTCCGTGGTGCCCAACCAAGCGCCTCACTGCACATGGGTCCTGGATGTCACAAAACGCACAGCCATGCATGGGATCGGCGCTGCCACCGGGAAGAACCCGCACCCAGGCCTTGGAGGATAATCTTTCTCCTCCGACCTATTCTATGAAGAACTATCTCGATTGATAGATATTTAATAGGCCCACGTGAAAACCCCGTGTGTCTGGGAGACGAGGAGCAGCGTGTGTGTGTGTGTGTGATGACGCTCAGCCTTCCCTCTGTGCCCGGCTCTGCCGTGTGTGCCCCACACATCGTCCCACGTGGTCCCCGTGACAGCCCTTCTAGGGAAAGCAGGGTCTCAGCCCCTCTGGCAGGGAGAGCGCTCAGCAGAGGAGACGGGAGGCAGGATTGGAGCCCGGGCAGTCTGGCCCTGGAAGCCGGGTTTGCAGCCACTCACCACGGCTGCCCCCTTCACTGAAAAGTGTCCCAGGTCCTCTGAGGGACAACATACCTTACCTATATTTCTTATGATGGAAGAGGTGAGCTGCATCTGCAAACCTGGATGCTTTTGCTGCACATTCCTCTTTAAGTGCCACCATAAAGATGTACAACAGGAGTGGTCCCAGTTCACGAGGCTGAGAACTTTGATTTCTGCACATTTCCCAGAGACACGGTCCTTTCTCTCGGGCGTGTGTTCCCTGCTAGGACGCTAGTTCTCTGTTTGTGACGCGCAGTTTTTCTGCTGTGATCCTGATCTCATGATTTACCCTTGAAACAAAATTAGAATTTGGTGTAGAAACTCGTCAGCTTATCGATTTCTTAAAATTGAAAGCCTAGGAAGTTTACATCTATCGTTTCTCCTTCGTAATCCCGTTAATCCACTCAAGGAAGCGTGCGTTGCCAGCGTGGCTTGGAGACTGAAGCGATCCCGGACAGAATTCTCAGCACTGAAACCTGATCAGACTTCAGAATGCAATGACCGCAGGTGGCAGAAACAGACATTAAAATAAAAATACAATAAAGAATTTTAATAAAAATATAAACTATCCCATACTCCAGGCACTGTGTTGTTTTGATCAGTGATGATTCCTGCTCCATGTTTCTGTCCCCTGCCATTTCCTGGGATCTAGAGCCTTCTCTTCACTTGTCTACCGACTCCCGCCTGCCCCTCACCACCCCCGACCCCAGAACTTCAAACACAGCACATTCGAACCTGGGGCCATTCTCCTTCCCTCCCCAGAGCTGGTGGCCTTCCCCTGCTCCCTCTCCTGGCCCACGGCACCGTCAGCCTCCGGTCCCCCGAGCAACACGTTTCACTGACATCAACTCCCCGGTCTCGTGTCCCATAGCAAACCACAGTCGTCAAGCAAATCCCGACAGTTCGTCCAGGACGGTCCGAGAATCCCCCTGCACCCCTCAGAGAAGTCGAAGGAACAAGTAGAGAGCGGGGAAGACAGGGCTCACGTGTGTAAAAGACCACCTCTGTGTGTGTGAGCAGGCTGTCAGGTCACCCAGGCCGAGAGGGGGACGTAAGCAACGCACTCCAAGGAGACGACGCCAACCTGCCCGGGGCCCCACACTGCCAGCATCTGACCTGCCCACTCTGGGGCACCTCCCACACCCCCTCCCCCTTCCTGTGCCTCAACTACCTGATAGGCTGCCACTCGCCTGCATTCTCTACGTGAATTTTCTCATCTCTGAAATGGACATGACAGTATTATCTTGCAGAGGTGTTAGTTGAAAAGGTATCAAACATTCTTCAACAAACTGTTATTCTCATTGCCAGAATAACACAGGGTCAGAGAGGTGAGGGAACTTGTCCCAGGTCACACTGCTAATGAGTAGCCGTGACCACTGGAGACCATGCTCAGCCCGCCAAGCTAGGCCCCTGTCAGCGACTCTAGCTGAGAACACACCTCTCCCGCGACCCAGCACAAGGACATGAGTCTCGTCCCCGGCTCACAGGCATGGAGCAGAGTCCGTCACTCCCCAAAGAACCAGCTACAGGGAAAGTCATTAACAGCTCTCGCCCCACTGGGGAGGAGCAGAAAAAAGGTATTTAGTTCCTGTTGTCATATCGGATGCTATTCAGCTCCCTAAAAGAGCACTCTGCAGAGAGCCTTATCCTGAAGACACCCAGCAAATAGCTCCTCTGTCCCTCTCGTGCGTGTGTGTGTGTGGAGGAGCTTGTGTGTTAGCACGTGTTCGTAAACTTGTGGCTTGTGTGTGAGTGCGTGTGAGCATGTGTGTGCATGAGTGTGTTTGCACACGTGTGACCTTGTGAGTGTTCGCGAGCATGTGTGTGCATGCATGAGCTTGTATGTGAGCACGTGTGTTCATAAGCTTGTGAGTGCATGTGTGCATTTTCCTTCAGAGTTCACTTCTAAACCTCATCACCCTGCTCCTGTTCACATGATTTGCTCCAGCGCTTTGATCAACACCAAGTGGCAAAAGTCTGTCCTAAATAGTTACGGAAACAGGGTCCTTGGCTTCCAAGTTCCAGGGAAGGGAGAGTGACAGCTGAGGTGTCAGGGTAAGAAGAAGAAAACACGCAGGGCGTGGAGCACTCATTTTTATTCTCTCTCTCTTCAAGAATCTGGCACAAAGAGCCCATTTCCTTCCTGCCAGTGATGGAACAGGGGTGACTTGGCGACCATCTCATGCCAGATGTCCCCCTCATCTGGCTGCCTTGGCTGCTTAGCTGTTTGGAATGAGCAGCCCAAGCGTGGTGCAGGGGGGCTCCTGCATGGATGTGGGCACAGAGCTGGGTGGCCCCTGGCAATGCCCAACGCCCGGAGGGTGGGGGTGGCCCCTGCTTAGGTGCAGGGTCTGGCAAGGTGAAGGAGCCACTGGGAAGGGCAGAGCCCCCTCTTCCCTCCTGGCTCCCTCCCAGGAGTGAGGCTGAGCGCTGCGTCCCCTCTAGCACCAGGGCACAGACTTGTCCCTATTTCACAGAGACCAGGCTCCTGATGCATTTCGGATCCTATCCATGGTGGAGCAGCACCTGTGAGTCTCGTCTGCCACAGGCAAGACCACGCTCCAGGAAACGGATGGGAGGGGACAAAGGGCAGCCCAGCTCCTGCAACCGGAAAGCGTGGCTGTGGCCAACTGTGGCCTGGCCTTCGTGGGCTCCGGCTGGGCCAAGCCCAAAGCCATCCGTGGGGAGCCGTGGGTGCCCAGCTGTGCCATGTGCCAAACGCACCAGTGAAGAGACAGAGGGAGAAAGCTGTGCCTGGGAACAAGGACATGCTGGGTTCACGGTCTGGTGGCCAAACACCGCAGGGTGCCGGACCGTGGTGGGCGGCCCAGGGGAACACGCCTGCCCCTCTGCAACAAGCCCTCTGGCTACACCTGCAGCCCCGGGCAGGTGCCGCGAGAGCAGAGCCCAGGGCCGGGCTGCGGTGCGCACGTGGGTGCGTGCAGGGTGGGCGGAGCGCGGCGCAGCCTGCCAGCAAGCCCATTTTGGTCACCATCTGCCACGGAGAGCCCGAGCACCTGTCAGGAACAGCTGCTGACGGTAGGTGAGGGAGGGAGCGGCCCCACCCCAATGGCCCCGCAGGACACCAACTGCTCCAGGAAGCCGGCCACAGCCGCTGCGCCCGGCTCCTGTGCCGCCTCCACCTCCTCACAGGGGCCAGGGGACGTCACCCTCCTCAACTCCCTGGCAGCAGGCCTGACTGTCATTTGTCACAGGGCTGACACAGAATCCATCTGAGACCCCCATCGGGAGGAGAAAGGTTCAGGGCGATCTTATCCAGAGGTGCGAGCCCAGAGGCTCCCCTGGGGAAAAGCCCTGCTCGCTGTCTATGGAGGAAGGAGAGCGACATCTCAGTTTCCCGGCACTGTCAGGAGCGAGGGGTCCTCCCTGCACGGACCAGGGGCCGAGGTGACAGACTGGAACACGCTGAGAGGGCTGGCGGTGCAGGGCTGGGTCCTCTGAAGCCTTTTCTGAAGTTAAATTCATCAACATAAAATAAAAACCCTTAACATTACAATGGCACTTCAAGAGCAATCTTTCTGAAGGGAGTTATGTACTTCCCTGCCCACCGTGTGTTTAACTACATATTTATTATTTATTACGTGCTCACGAGTTGCAGGTATGTCACTACTTTGTCTTCTTTAACCTCCAGACAGTCCTCTGTGGCAAGTGCAGGTTGGAAGCCTGGGGACTTGGGAGGCCTGGGGACATGGTGGCACCTGCAGAGCCAGGACTCGGGCCCAGCCCCACGGCACAGCTGCTGCTAATCCCACCTGTGTCCCCCACAGTTTCAACTTTGTGAGGCCTTAACAAAGGCCCTGATTGTGCAAAGCACCCACATGCCAGGACTCTGTGGGCTGCAGACACGGGTGCTGGAGGCTCTTCTGGAATGTCTGACCCAGAGAGCCGCCTACCAGTCTTGCTCTTGCGTGTCAGAGCCCAGCTGGAAAGCCCACAGCCCAGAGCACTCCCAGAGCCCCCTGGAGGTCCTCCCTGCCCAGGCTCTCCTATCCGATGGGGCTGAGTCACCCCGGCACCCAATTGCCTGAGAACTCCGCGGGAGCAGGGACACCACCATCCTAGCTTCCAGCCACTGCGCCAGGAGCTGTTGAGCTGCGCGAGGCGCCACTCTTGCCTTCCCACTTGGCACGATGGGACCTTTCCTGGGTCCCATTGGCTGGGTCAACCCAGCTGGGTCGACTTCATTTTTCTTCTGGGATGTCACACAGTGAGGCACCTTGCTTCTGGAATATTCTCAGCTACTTTCCCTCTCTGCTGGCTAGTCTTTCTTTTGTCTCAGGTGCCAAGTTCCAGGAGCGTCTCTGGTGTCTTCAGAGGGCCTCCCCAAGCCAGCCCCGGACGTTTTAATCTGTGGCTTCTCATTTACAGGGGCTGGTAGATAAGGATCTCAAACTTTCTGTGTACCAGTGCCTAAAACCAGAGCCACGACAGGAGCTGAGCTTTCATGCTGGCTTTCATGCTCTGACGTGGAGACTCTTCTTCTGGTTCCCGGAAGCCATCTGCTCCTCCGGTCTCCAGATACTCGACGGCACTCTGCTACCAAGGGCCGCGTGCTTTGGCCACGGGTTCAGTGGCCAAAGACTCGGTAGGTGTGTTCTCTGCACTTCTCAGAAGCAAACTCCTCCAAATAGCAGAAGGAACCAGGTTCATCATCAATGTTGGGGCCATTCAGTGCAGGGATAATACAATTTTGTGTTTAAACCTCAAGTCTGGAAAATTCCCTACTGATTCCATGTTGCAAAACGAAGTAACTACAAACACCCTGCAAAAGTATCACTCTACTACCCTTTTGGAACATCTCGGCCCTGTTCAATTACACATTTTTTGAAAAGGGCATTTCCCAACACAAATGTGACCAGGCCTGTGCAAGGAGAGTGTTTACTTCCACTGTGACACTCCTGCACTTTCTCTCCGTCCCTTACCCCCTAGCTAGGAGCCATCCTTGGAGGTGAATGCTACGGGCTGCCCGGGCTCCCAGCCACCTCCAGGGAGCACCCTGGGCTGGGGACATGTGGTGGGTGCCATACGCTTGCACCTTCGGAAGGATAGTGCACAAGAGGCAGGCTGGGGTGCCCCTTGGAGGGGTGAGAGGAAAGCAGGAAAGACTTGCAGCCCAGGGGGCAGCTGGTGGCTGAGAAGAAGGGTCTGCAGCGAGGGCCGCCCTCCGCAGAGAGGCCTGCAGGGCTCTGTCTTCCCCGCTCAGCTGGGAGCTGGAATAGCAGGCTGGGGTCCCTCGGAGCAAGGCTTAGCCCACTAGAGCTTCTCCCAGCTTGGGGACAATGTCTTCTCAGCCAAACGCTCAGGGAGGGGAGGGGATGAACCCACAGCACAGCCTGTGTATCTGGAATCGCACAGGGAGGGGACAGCAGCCCCCTCAGCCATGTCCAAGGTAGAAATGTGCTCCAGATGGGAGAACCCAGGGAATCTGAGCAAAGCATCTTACAAGTTCAAGATCTGCCCTGCCTTTTTATTATTACTATGGTAAAATCTACGTAACATAATGCTCACCATGCTGAGCATTTTTAAGTGTGCGATTAGATGCATTAAGCATGCTCACGGTGTTGTGCAACCGACACCACAATCCACTTCCACACTTCTCCATCATCACAACCAGAAACTCTACACCCATTGAATAAGAACCCCCTCCTTCCGCAGCCCCTGGGAACCTCTTTTCCACTTCCTATCTCCATGGATGTGACTACTCTAGGTATTTCGTATGAGTGGCATCAAATAGTGTTTGTCCTTTTGTGACTGGCTTATTAATTTAGCATCACGTCTTCAAGGTTCATCCATCTGTAGCATGTGCTAGAATTTCATTCCTATTCCATTGTGTGTAAAGACCACACTTCGTTTATCCATTCATCTGTTGATGGGCACTTGGGTTGCTTCAACCTTTAGGCTATTGTGAATAATGCTGCTATGAACATAGGTATACAAATATCGGTTTGAGTCCCTGCTTTCAATTATTTAGCGTATCTACCTCGGAGTGGGACTGCTTGTAGGATATAGCAATTCTGTGTTTAACTTCTTGAGGAACTGCCCAAATGTTTTCCACAGTCATTGCAGCATTTTACACTCCCACCAGCAGTGTACAAAGGTTCTAATTTCTCCACATCCTCACCAAAACTTACCATTCTCTGTTTTGTTTTGTTTCGGTAATAGCCATCCTAACGGGTCTGAAGTGGTATTTCACTGTGGATTTGATTTGCATTTCCCTTACGATGAGTGGTGCTGAGGATCTTCTCATATGCCACATTGGCCATTTGTGGATCTTCTCTGGAGAAATGTCTATTCAAGTCCCTTGCCTGTTTTTGATGTGGGTTCCTTCTTTTTGTGGTTGTTGAGTTGTAGGAAGTTTTTTAAAAATATATTCTGGACATTAATTCCTTATCAGACATATGTTTTGTTAATATTTTCTCCCATTCTGTGGGTTGTCGTTTTATACCTTTGATAGTGTCCTTTGATGTAGAAAAGTTTTTAATTCTGATGAAGTCTGATGTGTTTTTCTTGTGTTGCCTGTGCTTTTGGTATCATATCCAAGAAACCATTGCCAAATCCATTGCAAATCCAATGATGGTTTTCCTCTATGTTTTTTTCTAAGACGTTTATAGTTTTTAGCTCTTCTGTTTAGGTCTTTGATCCGCTCTGAGTTAACTGGCGTACATGGTGTGAGGTAAGGGCCCAGGTTCATTCTTTGGCACTGACGTTCACTCACAAAACTGGCAATAAGGTTGTCCCAGTGCCATGTGTGAAAAAGACTGTCCTTTCCCCATCGAATGGTCTTGGCACCCTTGTTGAAAATCAATGGACATGGATGTGAGGGTCCCCCCTTCCTGTTTAACACTGCCCCTTACCCTCTTCCTCCTGCCACCGCCCGGCAATGGGACTCCCCTGAAAGGCTGATGGCCTCTGGCCCTGTATCTCCCAGTGGGATTCTCACTGTCTCCAAGCAGCAGCCCTGAAAAGCAGGTCCACCATGCCAGGTCAGCCTGGATCAACATGTCTTTATCTCTTCTCCTGCACCTGTTCCCACTCCTGCTTTTCCTCTCATCTGTCGCACGGGGGTGGGGGGGGGACTCCATATTCTCAGCTCCAGCCCTCATTCACTCACCCCCACCCCCGCACACAGACTGGACAGGTCATGGGCGTGAAGTCTTCCTGACCTTCTCTCCGATTTATTTCCTAACCTGTCTCCTCCCCTCCCCTCTCTCTACCACAGGCCAGGCTCTCTCGTCATTTCTCATCCAGGCCCACCTCCGTGCCCAGCCCCCACAGCTCCTGCAGAGTGACCGGGTGACACGAAAACTCAGGCTGTGTCTGCTGCTCAGAGCTCTTCAGAGATGTCCCATTTCCAGGAATGTGGCTTATCACCCCACCCCTGCCCTCCTAACACACACACCCTACACCCCCCCACCCCACACACACACAGCTCTAGAGATGCTGAAATGGCCGCGGGTGTTTCCCATGGTTATTGTAATCCTCGTCAGGAAAGGCCTCACTCCCAAGCTCTGCCTTATTCTACTAAAGCAGCTCAAATGTCACCTCCTCTGTGACAAGTTCTGGATTGTCCCCAAGACCATCCATCTGAAGCAGAGCCGGTGGTTCCTTCATGTGAGTCGTGCGTCCTTGCAGGTTATTAGGAACGACAGCAGCAATAATCAATACCACCGTCACCATCACAACCACGTCCACCACCACGTGTTGCCCCCTCTTATGCTCTGACACCATGGGGGCTTCTAGAATACCCATCACAGCAGACCACACTCATCTTCTCTCTTGTCGACTTCTCCCCCTGGACAGTGAGGGACTTGAGGACAGGGACTGTCCCCTATTCACCTTCGCAGCCCCGGCCCGTGCCTGGCACATGGCAAGTGCGGATAAATATTTGCTAAATAAAGGAATGAATGACTTCAAGCTCTGACTTGAAAGTTTTGCAGCCCTTGGAAAATTCCACAGTGCAGGCAGCTGCTCCTGTCCTCTGTGCAAATAGGCAGTTTATCAAGCCGAAGGCTGGCAGCAGATTTGCTGAGCTGAACTCGGCGCTGGGGCTTTTTCCCAGAGCCATCCCTCCCCTCGAGTGGAGGCCGCATCTGCCTCTCTCGATGGGGGCTTCTGCCAGGGAATCAGCAGGGAGGGGCGCGGCGCAGCCCTACCACTTCCAATGCTATTTTAAAAGCAAATTCAGAAGCAACGGTGGTATTTTTTGCCCTTAAGAACAAGACAACTCCTTTGGCATAATAAAGTTAAAAAAGAAACAAAAAAACTTCGTACTGTTTTTCCTTTCAGCTGAATGGGAAAAAAAATCCCCAGTCTCCCAGTTCCAGCTGGCAGACCTCTGGATTCTCAGCTTCCGAAGAGAAGGGGAGCGGAAAGATCAGGCCTCAGCAGCTGAGAACTTATTTTTGGCTGAGCAGCTGCTGGAGGAATTGCTGGCAGCAGGCAGCGTCTCCCCAGCACAGAGCGCGGGGGCAACTGCCGCCGTCCGGGCGCAGCACCCCTGTCCAGGTCTGGGCTCCGCCCTCGTGCCGGCGTGGACGAGCCCGGCCCGTCTCAGGGCAAAGGCCACCCCGGCGGGCAGGGGGTGCTCAGACCACCACAGTGGAGGCAGCAGAAGAACTTCATTGGTGGCCTCAAAGAAAGACTCTCTTGACAAAGGACAGAAGGAAGAGCTGCTGCATTTTGCGCCAAAGCTGAGACTAGGGCCGGCGAGGGGAATTGCACAGAGACAGAACGCAGCCCTTCTGTTACGAAGAAGAACGCTCTCCACATTAGAGGTCTCTGACGACGATGGCCTGCCCCAGAACTGTTCACATGGGAATTTTATAAGAGGGGTCCCCGGACAGCATGGAAAGAACGTGGCTCCTTAGAGCTGGAAAGGCGCTTGCACACCAGCTAGGAGTCGATGAATGTTGTCACTACGGACAGTCAACTGGATAGTGGGAACCAACATTTTAACAGACTCCAAAGTGCATTATGCACCAAATCATAAATTTGTCAGTTTGCTCTGCTTAAAGCCCCAGAGTAATTACCCATCTTCTTTACCTGTGCTGAGTCTACACTACCTTTTATGATGTTGATGTTACAGCCCAAGCTCAAGGCTTTTCACGTTAACAGGAGAGGGAGTAGGGCCTCCGCCCCTATGCCCTGCAACAAGCTGTTATAATTGGCTTGCTTCTTTCCTTTTTTCCCTTTTTCTTTTTTTTTTTTGGTAATTTAGAAGGGCAGGAATAAAAAGTCCTGAAGACTATGAGTAAGCAGAATGTTCTTCAAAGAAACCCTTAATCCAGATAGTCAATACTCCCAAAGCATCTTCACGCTCAATGTGGAATATTTTTAAATGGAAACCGAAAGCAAGAGAACAGGAATTAGGTAGAAAACAATAATTTCCACTGGCACAGAGCCGCCCAATACAAACCCAGAGATCATCTGCCACATGCCAGGCCCTCCATTAGCTACCAGCATGGACAAAGACACATGAAAGATGTGGCCCCTGCCCGCAGGGACCTCTGAGAAGCACCCTGAAGACTGGACCGGTGAACGCTCCCAGGAAAGAGCACAGGCTCTGCGGGGCGGGTGCCCTAGAGCTCTGCCCACACTGGGCTGTGTGGACTTCTTCCTCCGCCAGGGCCCCTCCCCAGCCCCATGGACTCTCTGCAGGTCAACAAGTTTGTCCCCTTGCTGCTTTTATTTCAAACGAGCTCAATGAAAGCAACATCTCCTGAGCTCCTACAAAGTACCAGGGTCGATATTAGAGCCTTAGAAGAGTAGGATTCAAAGGGGAGGAGCTTCTAAATATGTGCCCATTGGTTTGTTTATAGCTCCGCTCTATTCCACAAGCATCAGAGGCGGCTTACGAAAATACAACAGGACCAGGGGAGACATACATTTCGGGAGAAAGATGCATTTGGGAGACAGAGGTGGAACAAACACCGGCAGGTCACGGAGTCCTACACAGTCATTAGAACACAAGCACAAGTTCGACTATGCGGATGAAGAGGACACCGTCTCCAAGCTGTCAGGAGACGGAGAACCGTCCTTATCCAGGGCCGTGCGAGAGCGTGGAGCCTGGTCCACGGTGATGCTCTGCGTGGCCACTGTCCGGACGCTCACTGACGCCACTGGCACCCGAGAGGCCAAACCTCGGGGCACAAGGGTCAAACTGAGTCATTTTGGCTGGAAGGATCAGGGACGGCTCAAGAGGTCTCGTCTAAGTTGGGGACACTGCCAAGAGTCACCTAGCCGCTAATCACTGCCGCCATCTCCGTGTAGGGGACATGCCCAGACCCTCAGCTCTGCTTGGCTTGGGCAATTTCATTCATCTAATGAGCGTGAGGTTCCAAATGCGGGGATGGTTTTGCGAGAGGGAAAACAGAAACAGAAGAGAAGGTGGTGGGTACACGTCTAAGGGCAGCTCCCTTGGGTAAAGAGACAAGGTCATACGACGGTTGAAAATGTGTCATCCTTCTAGAAAGTTCTGACCCAGAAACTGTCTTCAACCCACACCAGAAGTTCCTTTACACTTTAAGGAAACCTGAAACACTCCGCGATCATCCCCAAGGGGTTGAACGCCAGGACGCGCTTCCAGGGCGCCGCAGTGCGAGTTCTCAGCGCATAATCTTCAAAGACCCGTTTTCAGTCTCATTTTCGCTACAGCCTTTCCCTGGTGTTCTTCCCAGTAGTGTTTCCATCTAACATACAGCCTCTTCTCGCTCTCAGGTTCCAAATATAGGAACATGAGAAGTTACCGAAGTGTTACGTCTTCCTTCAAGGCTCTTGCCACTCAACGTGTAAATAAAAAGGGACCGGCGGAGAAGGGACGCAGGCGCTGAGCGCAGGGATGGCTTCCTCCAGGACGTGTACCCAGGACAGGGGCCATGGGTGACAGCAGAGCAGGGAAAATGGCCCCAGGAAGCACAACAAAGAAGGTGGGGACAGGCCTCCCAGGTGGCAGGCACTAGCCGGACAGACAAAACGTTGCCGCTAAGGGGGCGGGGAGTGAGCCCCGCCTTGGAGCTGGGGGGTTCCAACAGAAACGTCGCCACACCACGTGAGGGCAAGAGATGGCCCACCTGAGCTTGACCCCACTTGGAGGGCTGTGCAAAGACTGTCACAAGCCAGAATCTTTGTGAAATGCCATTTCCGATTGCAGCTTCTGTACAGAGGAGCTGTGTGCTTAGAGCATCACTTTATATTTTAACCAAAGACATGTACCTCTGAAACCCAGGATGGGACACCTACAGCCTCAAGGACTGCAGCATTTTTCAGGGTTGCAGGACAGAAAGAAGCTGAAAAACACCCTCGGAAGTCGGCAGATTCATGGTCCCTGGGCTTCAGGGAGGCTTTCCAGTCGTCTAGTACTCAGTGGTACCTTCTGTAGCTGGGATGTCGCAGGGTCGGTGAAATGCAGACGTTCTCAGCATTTCGGTATGACGGAGCAGCGGCAACAAAACCCTTCTCACTCCAAGCCGCGATGACCCGCGTTCACGATGCTGCCCGGACGTCTGCGAGGGCCTCCAAACTGGTCTCAAACTCCGGTGCCTGCTTCCTCGGCTCCGTTTGCCTGGCCTCTGTCAGAATGACTTTTCTGAGATACATCCCTGGCCGTGTCATTCCCCTGCTCAAGAATAGAGCTACATGTGTCTTCCAGACTTTGGCCTCAGCCAGACTTTCCATCCCCTACCCCTTTCTGCGCACACCCTGTGGTTCTGCCCCAGTGAATGTGGTGCTGCCCAGAATCACACATTTAGGGTTTTCTCTTCTCCCCGGAATGCACTGCCTCTCCCTTACCCACCACCACCCTGTGCAAACACGTGTGTGCCCGCACACGCTTCCACTGCTTGTTAAAAACCCTACTCGTCTTTCAAGGCACACTCTTAAATAGGACCATCCTCCTGAAAGCCTTCCCTGCCCCCCGCCCCCGAGATCCTTTCTGCATGTTCCTAAGCCATCCCGAACTCATCCTTGTGGCTACGCTCACCACATGGTTCCAGGTGCCCATGTGCCACGTGTGTGCTGGCTTCTGCCACTTGACTGCTAGTTAACCAGAGGGCAGAGACTGAGTTGAAATCCTTTTTATGGGTCTCCCCTTTCTCCCACACACGCCCCAATGCCTAAGGCAGAGTGCTAAATAAACCTGGCAGAGACTCAGTCCATGTGTGGATTCGTCGAATTAAAAATATCATTGTAGGTCACTGATTTGCAATCAATACGTATGGACGATATTGAATGAAATCTGGATCCCATTCAGACAAACAGCCTCCTCCTACTTGTGTCTCCCGGCGTCTTGCTCGCCAGCACTTAGAAAGCACAAGTGCAGAGACGACGCGGCGGATGCCTGGCCAGCCGTGGAGCTGCTTTCTCGGCAGCAGTATGACCACAGGTGAGGACTGCAGGTGAGGACGGCAGGTAAGTGCCGCAGCCTTTCTGAGCCCTGGGCTCCCCACCTGTGGAAGCGATCTGAGGATTCTGTCCGTCTGACAGAGCTGCTCAGGGAATCAAATGAGATGATATATAGAAAAGGGCTTTACGAACTAAAAATGTGCTTGTCAAACGAGAAAACTTATGCAACCATTTTGTAAACCCTACCGTGATAAGCAGACTTCTGTTGTTGATAGAACGTTAATCCCCTCTGCTGGGCTGTGTAGAGGAAAGACGGGATGGAAGGGTGGGAGCTCTATTCCCGGCTTGACACCTCCGTGTTGGTAAAGGATCAGGCCCTTGGGGACAGCTCCTTTGAACACACACACTATTATCTTTGGGGACCACAGGGTTCTGGCTGCCAAAAGTACAGATGAATCGTGTTAACTTTGGTTTCTCTGCAATAAAGACATTGAATGGCCTCTTTCGGTTTTGGAAAGCTCAATGAGAAAGACTCATCATAACAAGAAAGATGAAGAGACTGATAAAATGTTTAAATGTTATTATAAATATACAAGACGCAGATGCCATCTAGCTCATAGCTCCTATCAGCTCCCTGGAAACCCAGTGCTAACACTGGTCATGTCGTCTTAGGGTCTCTCCCATCTGCCGCCTGCTTTGCCACAGATCGCAGGAGGCTCACACGGCCCACGGCCTGGGGGGGCTGGCCGTGTGGCCACCCACACCTCCCGCTGCCTGCCGACCACGTGATCACACCCACGGCACCCTTGTGCCAGCCTGTCCATGCGCATGCGTGAGGCCTGCACAGTGACCAGGCAGGTGTGCACACGCAGTGCACAGACACTAATCACAAAACCGTCTCAGTTCAATCCGATGCCTGCTCACCTGTTAGCCTATATGATACCCATGAGCTGACCATACAATGACGGGAACAAGCTGCCTGTGCGCAGGGCATAAACTCTGCAGGACATCCGCATGCCAGCCAGTCCTATTTACAATGCCCACGCTGTAAGCAATCCACACAGCATTTCCAGGCTAGCCATAGACCTACTTAGTCTATGTTTGCGCAAGAGCCAAGGAGCTGTCCAGCTCCAGGACCGAGACAGTGGTCACCATACTGTGTTCACGCAGTGCCCAGCCACTCACCGTATCTGTGCTGACCCTGCGTCAGGCACGTGGTTCTTGTGTCAGTGCCCTTCAAGATGGCATCTTTCTGCCTAGAACACGAGCCCGTTTTCACGAAAAGCCAAGAAATCCCTCTTAGCTCTACAGCAGGATTTGCTGTAATAATTTTGGATTCAAGTCTGAAAACTCCATTATGGAGAAGTCGATGGCAGAATAATGCAGTGAAATGTGCCCGACCAGTGGCAAGGACACAAACGCCGGGTGCTGCAGACAGAGGAGGGGGCTTGCCTCCTCTTCTCACACTGCACAGAGACGTTGGGAGGGGGTTTCTGCTTTCAGTGCTCCCCACGTCCTCCCCGAGCTCAAGGAGTAGCCCAGGGCAGCTCTGCTCTCCCTGCGTAAGTCAGGGCCCACCCTGGTAGAGGACCGTTTCCATATAGCCGTCCTTTGAGGTCAGCTAATTTGACCCTCCTAATATCACAGATGAAAAAACGGAGGGCCGAGGGGCACAGCGGTGGCTGCAGGCCACGCTGCTGATTAAAGGATGAAGCGTATGCACAATGACATACTCAGCCGCCAGATTAATTTTTAATTACAGAGTATGCTTGGCTACTGAGCGCATTTCCTGACAACAAAAAGAGCATCGGGGGCCAGATCCCGAGAGAGGGAGGAGGAGATGAAGACAGAAGTGCAGCTCAGGACCGAGAGCAGCTGGGGGTGGGCACCAGTGTAGACGCTGACTGGCCACCGTCCTGCTCTGGCTGGCCGCTTCTGGGGCTGCTCACGGAGGGAACGGCCTCTACGGTCCCTTCTCTCCTCGCGGCCAGGCTGACTCAGAGGCTCGGGCACCGCTCCATCTTCAGGAAGCCCTGGCATTTAGGCTGCTGAAATTTAAGAGAGATGGAGACAGATGTCTGCCCCTCGACTTTGGCTAGCCCCTCGGGGCACCTTGATGCCCCTCCCCTGGTCCCGTGGGTCTGGGGTCAACGCTTAGCACCATGCAGACAGCTTGACCCCTCCCCTAAGAAGCCAGCGGGGAGGCCATGCTCCACCAGACCTTCCTGCCTCCTTTCCAAAGTGCTCTGTGATCAGGCCTGAGCCCTTCCCAATCTGAGAGTCTGAAAACCAAGCCTGAAACACCAACTTTTGGAAATGTAGTGAACTGTTCCAGACACTTCCACGGGTTAGGAAATGTTCCCTGCTTCAAGAGCACTGTGATGAAATGTCCCAGGAAGAGACACGCAGTGTTTTAAAGGCAGTGCCGTCTGCTCACCCTCAGTCCCATCTCCTCCTTTCAAGGGGCAAATACAGCCCTGAACACACAGGGCAGGAGTTACTCTTCTGGGACTCGAAGGCGGGGCAGGCTGGGGCGAGGGAGGCACGGTGGCCAGGTGTGGTCGTCGGGGAGCGCTGACTTCTAACCTGGGTTCCGCCTCGGGTCAGACGGCCACCGTGTGACCCCCGGGAACTCACCACTCACTGGTGTCACCTCGTGGATGGCTTTGTGCAATCTCTGGCAAATCCCCTCAGACTCACTAATTTGATTTATTAGTAGTAAGATGCCCACAGTTATTAATACGAGATGAACAGTATTTCCATACAGTTTTAATTAACGATATGATTTGGGTTCAGTCACCGAGAATGCCACAGATACCTACGACAGTCAGCCAGGTCTCAGGCGGGACACAAGATATTTCAGACACTTGGTGGCACCTTCCCCCTGCAGGGCCAGTCTGAAGAGTTCCGCCCATTTGCAGGTGAAGGGCTGAGACTTAAGTGCTGTGAGCAGCAGGTGTGCCCGGTGCTGTCGAGACCTTGGGTCCAGGCCGTCGGCAGCTTCGACAATGACAAATAAACCCCTTTTCTAACCGGGCTCAGTGGGGTATGTTTCAGATGACTTACAGGTTTAAGGGGCAAATACAAAAGTCAGTGCAAAGTGAGGTTAACATTTGTATTAAAAAATTATAAAATCATACTTCCTATAGAGTCAGAATATTGACAAGTAAGCTTGAGAAACACGCTCCTCTCTTTTTGCTGTTTAAAGCACCAGAACATGAGCTACATCTGAGAGCGAGCAGAATTCACCTTCAAAAACTCAGGGGACGATCCCTTGTGCCGTTTTTAAGATACAATCTTACATCCTCAATGTCTTTATCTTTAAAAACGGAGTTAGCGCAAGCCCCCACCTTTCAGAAGGGTCGAATGAGGTAATAGACACAAAAACAGTACAGCAACTGGGCTCGCTGGCACACGCGAAGTCTCAGTTTGCCGTCGTAATTATTACTGCGCCTTGGTAAATCTCCAAAATGTCCCCCAAGTTGTCACACGACTGTGGCAGCTAGCTGTATGAGGATGTGCTTTCACTGGAAGTTCTCCTTGTGCCTCCTATCGTGCAGGAGAGCTCACAGGAGGCCCGGGCTGGCCGTGGGGAGGGGGCGTGGGAAGAGGGACAGGAGCCAGGTGCGAGACCCAGAGGCAAGTGCCAGCAGCCCTTGCAGAGGAGCCTGATCAGGGCTGACAGGTGCCCGCAGGAGTCCAGCGTGGTCATCTTGCGCTCGACGCGCCTGTGAACCAGATCATTGCCGGGCCACCCACTCTGCACTTGGAAACACATGACCGCGCGAGGATCCCTCCTCGAGGGGCTGCCCACTCCCCACGGAGGCCTCGTCCCCTCACAGAAGACCCTGTGCTGGCCTGAACACATGGGCACAGAGCTGTCCCCAAGACAGGCAGACTGCGGCACAGCCTGGAGCAACAGGGACACGGGAGAGGAAGAGATCGGCTCCAACCTGGGCATGCGGTAGAGGTGGCACCTGGGCTGGGCCCGCAGAAGGCAGGACAACGTGACTGAAGCAGGGACAGGCATGGCGAGTCCGAACCAGAACATCGACCCGCCTGGCCTGAGCTCACTCTGCACAGTGTGTGGGCCGCTCTGTGAATAGCCTTGCACTTCAGGCAACAGCGTCTGGTTGTGTGCAGTGGGGCCACTAAACTCTTCTAAAAAAAAAAAGACTTCTGGCTCTAGTCCCTCAGACAACCTACAGAACGGGAGAAAATATTCGCAAGCTATACATCTGATAAATGACTAATGATGAGAATCTGCAAAGAACTCCGGCAAATCAGCAAGAAAAAAATCAAACAATCCCATTAAAAAGTGGGCAAAAGACATGAGCGGAAGCTTCTCAAAAGAAGACAGATGAATGGCCAATAAACATATGAAAAAATGCTCCATGTCACTAATCATCAGGGAAATGCAAATCAAAACCACAGCGAGATATCACCTTACCCCAGTCAGAATGGATTTTATTAAAAAGACAAAAAACGATAGATGCTGGCGTGGATGCAGAGAGAAAGGAATGCTTATCCGGTGTTGGTGAGACTGTAAATTAGCACGACCTCTATGGAAAACAGTATGGCGATTTCTCAAAGAACTAAAAGCTGACCTCCCGTTTGACCCAGCAATCCCACTACTGGGTATTTATCTACCTAAAGGAAAAGGAATCATTTTATCAAAAAGATACCTGTACTTGAATGTTTATTGCAGCACAATTCACAACTGCAAAGATGTGGAATCAACCCAAAAGCTCATCAATTCATGAGTGGATTAACAAAATGCGGTATACGTATACCACGGAGTACTACTCAGCCATGAAGAAGGATGTCTTAATGCCTTTTGCGACAATCTGGATGAAACCGGAGACCGTTATCCCAAGTGAAGTATCACAAGAATGGAAAAACAAACACCGCATGTACTCACTATTAAATTGGAACTATCTGATGAGCACTTGTGTGCACAGAGGGAAGTAAAACTCAACGAAAAGCAAGCAGGGGGGAGAGGGAAGGAGGCGATGGGTGAAAATCTACCTAACGGGCACAACGAACACTATCTGGGTGACGGGTACGCTTATAACCCTGACCCAAGCATTATAAAAGCAATCCACGTAACCAAAAGATTTTCACCCCCATAACACTTTGAAATAAAAAAAGAAGAAAACAAATCACCCTGCTAAACTTAAGACCATCTTCCCAAACTACATTACTATTATGTTTCCAATATAATGGAGACGTAGTTCTAATCTTTGGGAAAAGTTGAATTAAAATTTAAACAAACCAAAAAAAAAAAAAAAGACTTTTGGGAAAAAGAACAAAAAAGAGGGCAGGGCTGGGGTATAGAGGAAGGTGAACCTGGCGGCTGAGCTGGGACTGGGGACGGGGTGGCAGGGTCCTCTGCGGCCACCCAGGGCAAGAGAAGAAACGTCAGGAAGGAAGGAAATTCTGTCAGGGGTTCTTACAACCACCCCCCCGCCCCAGGTTTTTAAAAGAATAATTTCATTACTGAAGTACTAACAAGAAAGTTGCAATTGGATGGGAGAACACAGACCAGGACAGATTAATTTCACAGGGCGTTTAGAGCCTAACAGGTGCTTTAAAAAAACAATACCGCAAAGGGAGCTGGCGCTTGTGTTTAACCCTCACGCCGTAATAGTACTGTCTTATCGCCTCTCGCTGTGCCTCAGAAATAACCCACAATATTCCTGGTAGAAGTGTATCACTGCTCAGTTCAGGAGACTATGCCAGCGGTTCTCAAGCCTTGGCTACACATTTCAAAACACGGAGAAATTGAAAAAAAACACCAACGCCAGGGACCTTTTCCTCCGAGAAGCGCTGATGGGACTGTCTGGACCAGGGCTGGGTGGGGATTGTTTTAAGCATCACAGGTGGCTCTGTGTGCTGCCAGCGCCTACCTCAGTGGTTCCCAACTGGAGACAAGCTCCTCCCAGGGACCGTTTGGCCATTTGGTCATGTCTGGGGGACATTTTTGGTTGTCACAACTAGGGTGGTAGGGAAGATATAAGCTGCTGGGCCAGGCCAGGGATGCTGGTAAACACCCTACGATGCACAGAACTCCCCCCAACAAACACTTATCTGGCCCCAAACGTCAAACGCTTTTGAGAAACTCTGCTCTCATTAATACGCTATTAGTTCCACTTAAGAAAAAAAAAAAACCGGGTTGTATTGTGTGTGTTATTTGGAGTTTGATGTCACGGAATTTGAATCCCGAGCAAGTTCTTTTAGCCTTTGGAAGGCTCGGATTTCTCATCAGAGAAGTGGGAGATGGAATGTCGTCTCCGGCCGTGCAGGACTTTTTGAAGCGCGTGGAGGAGACTGCAGTAGGCCACTCTGAAATACGCCTCTTTGGCACGAGGATTATTTTGAGCCGATTATTTTGAGAAACTGCAGACACAGGAGAAGCTCTGAAAACAGAGAAGCTACCCTTGTCAACCTAAATAACAAACGCAGAGAGGCTCCCTAAAAGAAGACGATGTTCATTTGGGAATAGAACATTGCAACAGGACCGCACGCGCCACAGTGAGCTATGTGCGCATTCAGGGAGGTGGAGTAAGAAAAGGTGTTTGAAGGAGAAAATGAGGAGGGTTACATAACTGTTTGGAAATAATTATCCTTGGCAATGCACGAGGGGAAGGGGGAAAAAAAAACCTTTTATCCAAGGAATGTGAGCCCTTTTAAATTCCCAGGCCCAGAGAGGCATTGAAAATGTAGCAGCGGTCGAGTCTCACTCCCCCTTGAGCCAAATAATTACCTCCGGGACCAGCTGAGGCCAAGCAGCCATTAGATGCCAGGCAGCCTATAGTTCCACAAGGTACAGCCAACCCCAACCCATGGTATTTCTGTAAACCAATGAGAATCCCGGATGAACAGCTTTTGTAATCAGCCCTCCTGATTCGTCCTTTATTTCTTTTTTTAACAACTTGAGCCTCTCCTTTGTTCTCCGGAGCCCTCCCAAAGGCAACCAACCTGGAAGTACGCTCTGGGCTGCAGTCCTCAAAGTTGGCCCCGTATTAATCCTGCCTCAGCTTCTTCCTTTCAGTTCGACAGCTACTGAGATCAATAACAAGGGTGACGCCCAATCTGAGTGGGACAGGCAGTTGCTAGACAGATGTTTTTTGGGTTTGGGGTTTTTTTGACAGTCTTGCTCTGTTGCCCAGAGTTGAGTTCAGTGGCATCATCATAGCTCACGCCAACCTCAAACTCCAGGGCTCAAGTGACCCTCCTGCCTCAGCCTCCCTCTGAGTATCTGGGACCACAGGTGCACGCCACCATGCCCAGCTAATTTTTCTATTTTTTGTAGGGACAGGGTCTTATTATGTTGCACAAGCTGCTCTCGAACTCATGGCCTCAAGTGATTCTCCCACCTCAGTCTTCCAAAGTACTAGGATTACAGGTGTGAGCCACCGCACCAGGCTTGGGCAGATGTTCTTGCAGTAGTTTTTGTGTGACGTTGCAATCGGCTTTCTGCAAGGTTGTGGTTTTTGTACAGTCTTTTTTGCTATCAGGCATACAGGTGTGATAGCCCTCTCTTCACACCCTTCCCCAGGTCTGTTTGTCAGGGTTTTGTTAACATTTCTTAACATTAGTGACTCCTTTTTGATTTTGACAACTTTTGCAAACTTTTGGAAGGCAAATTTACACCTATAAAGGACATTTCCATTCATAAAGGTGTCTCATCAAATAAGCAGGAAATACTAACTACAGGAGAAGAGAAAAGACTAGAAGTCATCGCCAGGCAGACAGATTTGCACCTAGGAGAGATGACCTGGGAGACTTTATCTGCATAACAGCACAACCTCTGCTCACGGTATTACCACAATCACTGCCGCCTCCCCCAGAGCTCACAGGACATCTGTGCCAGGCATTCTCTGCTCTCTGGGCTCATTCATTTCTCCTAAAGGTCATTTGCTACCCCTCGAGACTGCCCACATCCCCCACTGCCCGCTCCCCTGCGAGGAGGGTATTTACGCCTCAGCCGTCCTGCTCTTGTATTTTGAACGGCTCCTTCGCACTCTTGCACACTAATAACCGTGTACGCCTTTGCTTCCAGTAATCTATGTTCAGTTTATTTCAGCAAACTCAAACCTTCCAAGGGGAAGAAGATTTCCTTCACCCCGACAGTGACAACCATTAACCCATGTGCTCTGTTTCACCTGCTTTACTGAACGTTACAGAGCTTTTCAAATGGAGATTTTCGGATGTCTCTAATGTCCCTCAGGAGGTGGGATGGTGTTAAATCTCACGAGATGTCACACGAACCAGTGAGATCGGGGCTCCTGTAGCCGCACTCCTGACAGTGTGGCTGAGCCGTGCAGACCAGCAGCAACGTCCTCTGGAGCTTGTTGGAAATTCAGAAGCCCAGGCCTCGCCCCAGACCTACTGAGCTGGAACCCGCGTTCTAACAAGACCGCAGGCGTTCTGCAGACAGGCACGGCTCAACTGGCTGCAGGTCAGCTGCCCCGTGCCAAAGAGGCTAATTTTGCTGCAGACTCTAAAGACTTTTTTAAAAAAAACATAATCAACTCTGAAGAAGAGTCTTCTCAAAGGAAGGGTTCAAATCCCATTTTTCTCTGGAGGAGGAAGGCGAGGCAGAAATCTAAAGCCAGATGCATTCTTCCCACATTTTTGGAACTAGAACCTATCACCTGTGCAGGTTAAATGAGACCAGTGGTTTTCAAAGTGTGATCCCAGGATCGCCATTGTCACCTGGGAACTTGCTAGACACGCACAGTTTGGGGTGGCCCCAGACCTACCAAATCAGAAACTCTTGGTGGGGTCCCAGAATTGACCCTATCCTAAAGAAACGCCCCTTCCTCCGTGGTTGGATGGCTTTGTCAGTGACGCTCTAATGAATGCCATCATACAAAACCTTTTCTTCTCTCCTTCAGGCAGATCTATTCATCACCACCACCCCACTCCAGGCTGCCCTCAACATCGTCCTAAAGTCTGAGCAGAGGAGATTAATTGGTGCGAACGTAATGTGGGACAGTGGCAAAGTCTGGGATCAGACAGACCTAGATCCCAGTGTCTCTCCCCCTTGGCTCTGAGCTCCAGCTTCCATCTGCAAACTGGAGAGGAGAATGTTTATCTCAGAACTGCATGGGAATTAAATGAAACTCAACATATATCCATTTGTAACTATTTTTAATAACAAGGTGACAATACATAGACACTTGAATGGCCCCTGTGTTCTGACGTTTTAAGAGGGATTGACTGGAGGCTGCCCATCCATCCCCCTGCCCTGAAATGCCCACAGGTAGGGACCTAATGATTGGGTGCTGATGAAGAAGGAGGCACCATCTCCTTCCTCGTCTGTGTCTGCGATGCAGCTTGTCTTCCTCTGCCACTATGGACTCTTAGTCACCTGTGCGAGCTCCTCTCTTCTGCTCTCTCCACTGCTGCTGCCGTTCTGTCCTTACCTGCTTTCACAGGACACGTCCCAGGTAAGTGAGGACACTCACAACCTACTCATGCCTGTGTCCCTCCCCAGACCAGTTACATGTCAGAATGGGGGTGGGGGAGTTTATAAACCTCCACTGGTGACCTCAGCAGCCAGGGTGGAGAACCTGTGGCTTGTGCGTCCTTCCCCTTTCCCACCTGGAGAGAAAAAGCTGCCGCGCCATCCTAACACCCTGCATCCTGCCATCTGGCCATCCCGCCATCCCGCAGGGCTGCCTGGAGAGGCTGGTGTGGCCCGGACCACCATTAGGGCTTTTCTCGCATTGCCCTGTCAGTATCTGTCCCCAGGGCAGGAGTCCTGCCTCTACATTCCCTGCATTCCCTGCATGGCTGGGTGCCAGCAACGTCTCTGAACTGATTTGAAGGCATCAGAGCAAGCAGGCTGGGGTGGAGGGAGACGCTCCTATTTCTAGGCTGGAGGCTGCTACTGCTCCCCCATTTCTAAGGGCACAGAAGGAATTGTCACGTAGTTGTCCAGGTGGCACAATCCTATATGTCAGGCCCTTCTAATTTAAGGTATAAGCTCTGGGCGCATAGCTAGCCTGAAACTGCCAGGTAAATGTCACAGCATTTTAGCATGTGGTTTCATGGAGTGAAGCTGCTCAAAAGGTCACAGATTTGGGGATGAATCTCAACTCTGCAGCCATCCCACTGTGAATGTGGTCACGGCCCCCACCCTCCGAGCCCCTGGAAAGGAGTGAGGGTGAGCCTGTGAAGAGGTTCTTCCTGAAAGTTCTTCCCATCCCTAACTCCCTACGGTGCTCTGACAAACAAAATAGAAACGCTCTGCCCTTAGCTGTGCTCAAATGAAGCAGAAGTCCCTGAAACGAAGGTGGCCGTGAGCAGAAAGGAAATTCATAGCGGCGGCCACACTCGCGAGTGTCCTACAACTCCGCAGCCCGGGCTGCGGCAACACAGATCGTGGAAAGAAGAGAGACCCGATTTGGGGTGGCCAGAAGAGCGATTTCAATCGCGCTTCCCGGAATAACGTACTTTAAATTCATTTTTATTTCAAGCTATCTGATAAGGTTTCCAAAACATTTTTACAAATGTCAAACTCACTGTCAACCCGAAACCACCTGGAAAAAAAAATAACTGACAGGCAGCTAAATTAAGGAGCTATAATTTTGCTGAAGTGCTCCAGCGACCTTTTAAGCCACGAGAACCAAACTGAAATGACTTCGCCAGAACCCAGAAGCTGCTTGAGTTGGAACAGGCCGCAGAACCCTTTCTCCTTGGCGCATTTACACACGCGCTCACACACACACTCTGCAACTGGACCTGTGCGAGGTGAACCGGAACCTGTTCTCTTCACAGAACCTCACACCCCCATTTTGCTTCCTGAGCTCCCCGGGGACACGCATCCTACCTGGGTGCTCCTGCCGAAGCCTGCACCCCCACCCTCCTCTCCCGCAGCTCGCTCTGCCTCCCTGCGGCAGCCGCGCTGGCTGGCACCCTCCGTGGGACAGTCCTGCCTGTGCCATCAACCGGCTCTGTGGCCCTGAGCAACCTCCAAGCCTCAGATGTTTCCCCTAAAGGTCAGGTGGATGAGCGAGCTATTCTCTCGTGGAAGTTTCCAGAGCTCTCCTTCTTGCCCTTTTCAAGAGTGAAGGTCCAGGGGTTCTGTTTTCTCACCCAGCACTCCAGGAGAAGATGGAAGTTCTAAAGGAGAAATCACATGTGGGAAGCTGAAGACCTCAAAGGGAGCTGGCTGGGGAGGTGGAGGGTAGGACGAAGGTGGCCAGCACGGGCGAATCCCCGGGGCAGGGATGGGGTCATGTGAGTCTGCGCTGGCAGCCAGTTACTGGCAGGGCGGGGCCTCTCCCAAGCACAGCCTTGCCCTTCTGTTACTGCAAGGAAGAGTCCAGAATGCCATTCATGCCCTTGAATGACCGTCAGTCCATTCAAGTCCTTTGTCACCTGCTGAATCTGAAAGCAGAGACGACATATTTGCTGCATGAAGCGGTCGCTAGTGGACCCCAAAGGCCCGTTGACCAGATTTTCAGGAGCTGCTTTGACAAAGCCCTCTCCTGGCACCACCTTTATGACTCTACATGAGGTCTCCAAATGAGAGGCAGGTGTGGAATGACAGCCTCTGGTCATTCTGCAAACAGGGCACTCAGAGTGTGCCTCCCTCACAGGTCAGGATGAGCCTCTATACCAGCTGCCACCGATGGAGCTTGACACTAAATGCAGTTTGACGGACACTGTGGGCACAGGCATCTTTTCAAAACCAGCGTGTGTTGGGAGAAAAAGACCAAGGAGATCATGGCCCAGGACTCTCCTCCTGAAGACCCCACAGAACCACAGTGCTGGTGGGGATGCCTAGGGTCGGGCCATCTCCAAGTGCAAAGGCTCGTGAGCTCCTGGCACTGCTGGAGGCCTTGGAGAAGCAGCCACAACAGGGAGGTGAGCAGCCCCACCTGCTGCAGCTAGAAAAAGGACCTGCAGGTCATCCATGGCCAAATGGTGCAGCAGGTGATCTCCTGGCTGAATCTTCAACCAAGAGTAAGAATCATCCTGACAGATTAAGGGGGAAGGCCCTTAATCTGAGGGGCCGAGGACAACACATAAAAAGGCAAACAAAACAACAAAAACCAGGCAAGAGGGAGTGTGGCCCATTCAGGTATGGCTGGGACACACGGGGGGGTGTGTGGGAGGTGAACTGAACTTGAAGAGGTGAACCCAGGTCAGGATGCAAACCAGCACTGTCCATCTTCCTCCTTCACCCTAGTCAATAATGTGTCCTTGCTGTTGAGTGTGGCTGGTTTTAAGCCGGTATTCTCTCCTGTTCATTACAGACCCGCCTCTTGTGTCGCCCGGCCCAATCAGTATTTTTCTTCCTAGCCCGCCCCTTCCGGGCATCGGAGCCGAGTCTGCGATCCATGAGCCAAGTAGGCAGGAACCTAGTTTGCTGTGTCACGAGGTTTGGATTTTGTCCCCGAAGCAATGAGGAGCCACTGAAAGGACACACGTGCAGACCCATGGACAGAAGATGCCCTGAGGATCACCCTAGACCTAGTAACCCCACACCTGGGGCTATATCCTAACAAAACAATTCTAGAAGACGCAGGGTCATGTATATGGCCTAAGAAGGAGCATCAGTCTTGTCCACACAAAGGGACACCGCTGGGGGCCGGGCTGGACAGGCCGAGTGGGCAGATGACTGCCAGGGTGCAGAGTGGGAGTGGAGGGTGGAGGGAGGGAGGTGGAGGAAGGGCCGCCTTCCCGCTGGGAGAACAGGATGCTCAGGAAATGACCAGACGGCAGGCCTGGCACGGGAGGCCACGGGCCTGCAGCCCCGCCCCCAGCCCGGGCTCCCCTCCGCCCACACCACCTGCGAGTGCAGAGAATTTGGGGGAGCCGGACTGTTCAGTCATGATGCGTCACTGTAGATTTAGGAACCGGTCCGGGTTGGTTTGGTTTCTTTTTCCTTTGTTAAGTGACCATTTTCGGACAACCTCATGTTGAGAGTTTACAGGGAAGGTCAGACCCTGGGTGGAAGAAAGCCCCAGAAGCCGGCCTCTCCCTGGACAGGCAGGCGACTTTTCCAACGGTGAAAAGTGGCAAGTCGCCAAGTGCCCAGGGACAGGGCAGCCACGCACGTAAATAAAGCAGGTCACGCTGGGCAAAGGTTTTGTGGTCAATGAAAAAGACAAATATGAAGGTTATGAAATGAAGCAATGAAAAAAAAAACACTAATAATGTTAAGTGAAAAAAGTACAACACAAAAATGTCTGTGTAAAAAACTATGCACCCAAATGGACAGGTACTAGAAGAGCCCAGAAAGATGACAGCAGGCGCTGCGGGTGGCAGTGGGCATGGTAGGGCATAATTTCTAGGCATCTTTAATTGCTAAGTGTTGTCTTAATAATGAGCTACGGTTTTAAATGAGAGGGACGCGCAGACAGGGCGAATGGAGTTGGTCTGTGCAGTGGTTCTCACACTGGCCTTGGACAGCTTGCAGGGCTTTTTATACATGGGTTGCTGGGTGCTGTCTCCAGGGTTTCTGAGTCAGAAATTCTGGGGCAGCTCCCGAGAATCTGCATCTTTAACCAGTTCCCAAGTGCTGCTGGTGCCACTGGGACTATACATTGAGAACCGCCGGGCCGTGCATGGTCTCTGTGAAGGATGGACTCTGAGCTGTTGAGGACGGCAGGTGTCCACGTGGAGAGGGTCTCTGCTGGCCGGGAGAGGAAGCCAGCTCATTTTCCTGTGGCCACTGTGAGCCCTGTCTCATCCAGCCTGCTCACGGTCAAGGTCACCAACTCAGCAAGGTCACAGGAGATGCTGCCCCGAGAGGAAGTTCCTCTGTGGCTTGCAGAGATGGGGAAATCATTCCGGGTCGGCTCGCCGCCAGCCCTCCTGGTTTCTGGGGTGCCGCACTGCCCACCTGCAGGGCTCCCCAGTGGACGCTGCTTTGGGGCAGCTGCCCACTCCAGGATCCTCTTGCTGGGCAATTGCTCTTCCCTGTGGTCCCTCAGAACCAGAAGGAACACAGGCTGTTGGCGCCACAGGGACCCATGGGTGAGCTAACCCAACTGCCTTATGTCAAGGCCCAGAGGGGAGGAGCTGGCAGGGCTGAGACCAGAACCCAGGCCTCGTGATCCGCGTCCGCAGCTCTTTCTCTCCCCTCTGTCCTGTGCTCTCAGGAGTCGGCAGAGCTCCTCTGCCAAGGCTCAACCACTGACAGGACATCTGCTGGCCCGGCCACCTGGGGCTTTGCGCCCTGAGCAGGTGTTGCCGGGTAGAAGCTTCTGTGCTGGGGCCTGGTTCTCCCAGTGTGGGGGTCGCAGACATGCTGCCCCCACCTGAGCTTAAACCGAGATCCTCCTGGACCATGGGTGCTGGCTCTGCTGAGAAACTTCCTCCCGGTGGGCCAGGACCTGGGCAAAGTGGCCCCCAGCCGGCCACCGGGGAGATGCACCCACTTCCACACCCAGAGCTTTGCTATTCATGGCGCTCCCTTGAAAGAGCCCTTTGCCAGTGGGAGTTTGCACATTAAAGCAGCCCAGAGAGACGCAGCAGAGGTTCCCATCTGATTTTGGAGCCTGAATTCAGGCAGCTCCGGTGTTATGAAAGACACATGCTGCCCACTCCTCCGGCTCCAATCCACAGGCCTCTGGCACTCTCCACCAGCTGTTCTGGGACTACAGCTTGCTACGCAGAGGCAGAACCCAAAGTGGGAATTGTGGGAGTATATTTCTGGGTAAAAATATCTACACCCCTTACCTCGACCACACCTAGAGGTCCCTCTCACGCACTGACCTGCCCCGCAAAAGATACAAGAGAAGCTACGCCTTCTAACAGGGTCAGTCCCCGCTACTGCGATGCACGTCTGCCAATCTGCTAATGGAAAAGGATTGCTACTAGCAGCATCAGAGGATTTGATTCTTAATAGAGCAGACTATGCTTCAAGTCAGAGGTCCCACATAGATGCTGGCAGAAACCTCCTCAAAGGGGACTCAGGCCACCTTCCGGTTTGAGACTTTTCCAACCAAGAATGTCAGATGTAATTAATGTCAAATCATGCAGGCAAACTGGCCTGGTTTTTACCCTCTGGCTGGGTCCACCTGTATAGCAGGCAAATCATTCCAAAAAAAGCTTGTGATCATTACGTTCAGTAAGACAGAAAGAACACTGTGGTCCTGCACCCCAGCTGCGTGTCGTGAACCACGGTTAGAAGTGAGTGCATAACTTTGTGGCCCCATTTTACAGATGAGGAACCTGAGTCACTTCTAAACAGTGTGAGTGGCTTACCCAAGGTCACACCATAAAAGGATCTGGGCTAAGCTTCAGTCCTCCTGATCCCCTCCTGACCTTGCACACCTTAAAAAAAAAATTCAGGCAAGATGTTTTTTTTGCCTGACTTAAGTACAATGATACAGTAAAGACAGCCCCTACATGTTTGTTGAGGTTGCAATGAGCTATGAATGCACCGCTGCACTCCAGCATGGGTAATACAGCAGGAGCTTGCCTCTTAAAAAAAAAAAAAAAAAAAAAAAAAAAGGTTAAAAACCAGGAAAGCAAGATTCCCTTGGGGTTTGAAGTACTTAATAGAGGCTAATATTTATTGAGCATTTACCACGTGTCGGGCACTATTCTATGAGCTTTATCTGAAATAATTTCCATTAAGAAAGAGAGGAAGAGAAAACCACAGAAAGAGGAGGGGCAGATATGTGTCTGTACGAGTCGATTCCAAAAGTCACTTGTCTATTCCAATGAACAAGAGATTTCAAAGGCAAAACGGAGGGAGAAATGCAAACTGAGTGGTCGGACTCCGAACAGTGCAAAGAACTTGAAGCCACCTCCTGCTAAGATACAGTGGGAAGGACACAGAAAGACCGACGTTGTAATGTTACTTGTCATTTACTAGCTGTAAGACCTTGGGCAAGTTATTTTATATTTCTGAGACTCAATTTGTTGATCTGCAAAACCGGACTCACAATACCTTCCTCGTAGAGTTCTTGCAGGACTCGTCTGCAAGGCGCCCAGCCTGGGACCCTGCACGGAGGTCATGCTAAATTAATGGTGATTCATGTCCCGTCTCCAGCACAGTACGGAGGCCCACGCAGGGGTCTTCCCAGCCCACTGGGGCAGCCAACCCACCTGATAACATAAGGCCTTGGATTTGGGAGAGTCACTATTTTCTCCTATAATATCTCTACCCATAATCTCCAAATTACATTCTGTGAGTTCGCTTGTGTGCTTTCTTCTTATAAACTCCACAGGCAAAGCGTTCTAGGACCAAAACGATCCTAGGAATTTGGCCTGGAGAACAAAAGCCCATCAGCTCGCCACGCTGAACATAAGGCGGCTTGACTCCTCGATCAATCAGCCTAACGGCAGGGGACGGTGTCGCCACTGGTGTTTCCTGTGTTTGCAGGAAGCCAGTGCGGCGTGCGGGGGAGGGTAACGTGGTCCTGAGTCACGTATCTGCCCTCGGACCCGGCCCACGGTCTCTTGATGGGTTCTGAAAGCCCCCGGCCCGGCACTGACCCCACAGCCCATGCCTAACTTCAGAGGTCTTTACAGACACCTCCCTCCTCACCTGCACCTGCTCGGAACCTTCCAAAGGCTCCGCGTCCACCCCACAGGTCCACGCTCCTCCGCCAGGCTCTGTCCGGTCCCTTCTCACTTCTCTCACTTAATCCCCAGAGCACCTGACATGTGCCCTCTCCCCGGTGTCTGTCCACTGTGCCCTGCCCCTGTGCCTTCATTCCTGCTGGCTCCTCCCTGGAGCACACGGCCTCCCCGTCCCACATGGGCCACACGTGGCCTCATTGAAGGGCCAGTGTCCTCCCTGCTTCCTCCGAGAAGCCACAGGCAGTAGCACAATGTCGTGTCAAGAGCACCTGTCACACAGGCCTGGGTTCCCGCCTCCTCTCCCAGATAACTGGGTCCCTAGGGACAATTTGCCCAATCTTTCAGTCCTTGGTTGGCTATCTGGATGATGACAATAATGATAATACCTACTGCACAGACTGGGTAGGGGAATGATGAGATCGTCCTTGGAAACACTCACTCGGCACAATGCTTGGCACTGAAACCTACACGGGAAATCCTTAGCATTATTGGGGTTTCTAAACTGGTTTTAGTTGTCTGCCTCAACTCTTCAACCTTCAAAAATGGCAGCTAATATTTTGATCAATATCCCCTAACCATTGCCACCTTCTCCTGCAAACTCCGGTAGCACCTCTAGTCTGTTTCACATCGTCCCAGGTTATTCATTATGGTTTTTACATCCTAGTTTTAGCTGATTGCAGGCTTACTCCCTTGTTCACATCGAGAGAGAAAGAGAGAGAGAGAGGCGCAGAGAGAGAGAGAGAGAAAGAGAGAGAGAGAGAGAGAGAGAGAGAGAGAGAGAGAGAGAGAGAGAGAGGTGGGAGTAGATTCATTTCCACTGGATTGTTGTTTCTGTCCCTAGGAACACAGTGGTTGTGTAAGTCAGATTCTCTGAGCTTCGATTTATTTATCTAGAAGCAGGAAAAAGAGCACCTGCCCTATATAGGTGGAACATTATTGTAGGGAAATAAAATAAAGCGGCCCATGCACAAGCATGTTGTGACTGCAAACACTCTGCATGCACAGGGAACCTGTTCATCTTATTCGCAGGCACAGTGAAAATACTCTCCCCAGAGTTCACTTGGAAAATTACTCTTCACACTTGCAGCTCAATGAGGCCTGTGATTGTAATCGTCTATTTCTTAATTCCCAATTGGACCCCTCTGGCTTGTGTGGCAGCAGCTGCCTAGCAGGGCCAACGACATCCGGTGGGAAAGCCCCGAGCAGCGTCTCAGGTGAAAGGCGGGGAGACCCACTGCCTGGAGAGAAGCGCTGATGCTGCCCTTCCCAAGGTGACAGTGCCACCAACACTGTGCCATCATCCCAGACTCGATTTGTCACGAGTTGGCAATGACAATCACTTCGAATGCTTGAGATGGTATGGCATCGACAAGCCGCTTCTGTCTGGACCCCTGGGTGTATCATTCAGCCTCACATGCAGGAGGAAAGTTACAGAAGAACTGGGAACCTGGGGAAACCTTATAGAATCATAGAACCGTAGAGTTGGAGAACTTGATTCGAACGGACCGTCAGCAAGCCTCCCCAAGCACCTGCAGGACACAGAGTTGGGAGCACCAAGGCCCTTCCTCTTGGGCGTGGGGGAGAAGGCAGACTCGGGACACGTGTGGTAGGAACCACAGCACCATGGGCCACAGAGCAGGAAGACACAGAGGTGTCAGAGCAGAGAAGCTTATAGTAGCACCAGCGGGGTAGGCGGAGGGAAGGCAGCCTGGCAAGTTGTGTACAGCCTTGCCCATCCTGCTAAGGAATCCAGTCCCTATCCTGGCCAGAAGACTAATCTCCTCTTCTCCCTTCCTGACCAATACTGCTCTTCACTGCTGTTTACTTTTTGCCTGGACAAAAATTTGAGAACAGGAGACAAACAACTGTGTCACTCTCCAAGGGTAGGGACCACCTGGGGAAGGCCTGTGTTAACCTTGCGTTTGTCATACATGGGGTCAGAGAAATCCGGGAACGAGGTGCTGCCAGCAGAGGTTTGGGGACAAGAGCTCTCTCCCCATCCAACATGAAGGAGAGCCCACGGAAGCAGAGGACACGGCTTCTCCCACAACACGAGCCTCCTCTGTCTTAGAGCTGCACCACCTCCAGAGGCCGAGATGGCAAATTTACTTCCTTTCTGACTTTCAAATGCCTTCTGGTATTTATTTCCTTCGTGATCTTGTCCCAAAATAATATATCCTAAAAATAACTGAGGAATTAAGTTTTCATCCGTTACCTATCATGACATAGAGAGCTCTGTGTCTTCATAGGGGTTGCAGAAGGGTGCGGCGGAGAAGTGTGGTTTGAGAATGTCCCCAGGGGAGGACAATGTGTCCCAGGTGAGCACCCTCAGCTCAGGGTGGGGTGGGATTGTAGACATGAGACCTGGACCCTTCTGTAGACACATCTTCTCATGACTAGCCCACAAGCACATGTCACAGCACGTCCCAGAACAAAATGCCAGCACCTTTTTTCTCCATGGCAACACTGGGGGCACATATTTGCTCGGATAAATGTTCCCATGCTAACTGACTCAGCTGGCAAGAGAGCAAATCCACATTCTGATCCGAAGTTGACCAACAGCACTTCTCAGGGAAAACCATGAACATTTGTAACAAACCATGCTCTCCTTGCTGCTCACCAGGGACCTCCGACACACCAGGTATGTAACAGGGACTGGAGGTGGCAAAAATAGGAGAAAAGGGGGTCAAGAAGAGGGAGAGGCATCTTACAATTTGTCAAAACGGGGCTCCTAAAAGCCATGGATTCGGCCTTTGTTCTCTGTGCTGACCGTTAAGGGGATGAGGTGGGTGCTCTCACAGTAACTATTGTTGGATGGATAAATGAATGAATGACAACTGACATTTCGTTAAAGGACAAGGATTTCACAGTGTAAGTGTGAAATCTCTTTCCTCGGAAACCTCAGGCATTGGGCTATTCTCTGCCTAACTTGCTATTTCCTGACTGGCCATATGTGTGCTACGCCGCCGTATGCAACCAAGATTTCCATGTGGAGGAATGATTCCCTTCCTGGGAAGCAGTGTCCACGGAGTGGAAAAAGCATGGAATTGAAGCCAGAAAAATCTAGACTCACATCCTGCCTTTGCCACTTATGGGTTATGTGATCTTGAGCAAGTCATTTTCTTTCTTTGAATATAATGGTTTCCACATCTGTAAAATCAAGGACCTAATGATCCAGTGGTTGGGAGAATGAAAACAACACATGAAAGGATTTCACAACTTCAAAACATGATACAAATGTTGGTTATTAAACTAAAAAGCAAAAAACGATGACAGAACAAAAGTTTATGAAGGTGACCCTATCACTGAGGTCTCAACATCCAGTTTCTTCCACGTGAACAAAACATGCATGCCTAGTATCCACCAAGGATTAGCTGTCAGCACCTTGCAAGAGAGCAAATCCACATTCTGATCCGAAGTTGACCAACAGCACTTCTCAGGGAAAACCATGAACATTTGTAACAAACCATGCTCTCCTTGCTGCTCACCAGGGACCTCCGACACGCCAGGTATGTAACAGGGACTGGAGGTGGCAAAAATAGTGTGGATTATGTGTGGATAATTCCATTATGAGCTTTCGGTCTCATAACCACACAGGAGAATGAATGAATGATGGTTCCTCTTTTATCTGCTGTAAGTTACATAAGGGTGCTTTTATACCTAGAAAACTGATGGATAAATCTCATATCTGTATTTTTGTCCCTATGACTGCTTTTAAAACCATTTTTGTGGTTAATAAGCCCTAATTAAGTGAAATAAATTATCAAGCTATCAACAATGCACAAATAGGATGAATGTTGATGAGCAGTAGCTATCCTGTATTAATAATTATTTTACTCTATGCCCCATTTTTAAATGACAGTTTTCATCCTGAAATCAAATTTTGATACATTATAAATTTCTGTAATTCTTTTATATTACCTTTTCTTACTCTCTGATGGACTTTTAATGCAGGAAGCACCA
Organism: Lepilemur ruficaudatus; assembly: GCA_963574885.1. Taxonomy (NCBI): domain Eukaryota; kingdom Metazoa; phylum Chordata; class Mammalia; order Primates; family Lepilemuridae; genus Lepilemur; species Lepilemur ruficaudatus. The sequence goes on from CAUYRT010024747.1 coordinate 52,298, forward strand.
CAAGTCAAAATCACACAAAGGTCAAAAGATGACAATTTCTTAATTAGGTATGATAGTAACTTGCAAGATCAGTCACTGTAGGTGGAATTTTGTTTGCTATAATTATATTTAGTTGTGAAATTTCAGCAATTGATCATTTCTTTGAGTGCTTTGTCTGCAATTAAGGCACTCTACCATGAGGTGGCAGTAGTGTCACTATCACACTGTGTCCAAATTAAGCTTCTGTCTAAAATGGGTTATTTCTTAGCTGAGAGAGAAATAGAAACCTATTTTTCTTCCTTTTATTTTTTAAAAAGAACTATTTATGAAAAGAGCCATAATACAACAGCATTTAAAAGGCGATTTTAGTTTTTAATACTTAATATAAAGTAATATTAAATAGTTATGAAACATCTTAATAATTCATCTTTAAGTACTCAGTCACTACTTAATATAATTGCTTTTCTCTAAACACTGAATGCAGGGTTCATCTCAAACTCACTGTGGATCCTGAGCTTGGATTCCGACACTTGCTCTTTCAGCTTTTGGACTTCATGCCCATGGTTTCAACACACTGTGGGTGTTGTTCCAGATGCCGTCATCACACAGCTGTGCCTGAGAACCACAGCAATTCTGTTTCCTTGCTAAGCTCTTGGTGACCACTAGAGGATTTTTAAACAATTTTTCTTTGATTTTCTGGTTGTTAGATTAGCAAAAGGCCCCCAGAGTTTACTGTCCCATCTCTCAGGCAGAAGAGAAAAGTGGTGATAGACAGACAGACAAGGGTGCGCGGGCAGCGAATACCATGAAGCTTACACAGAAGAAGTGACGTTCCACTCTTTCTGAAGGGAGAAACATCCCTCCTGCCCAGGGGAAATCTTGAGATGGAGACACACACACACTCCTAGTGGTTCCCTTAGTAACGCCTCTAGCTCAGGGTCAGATACTGACAACTGCTTTATAAAAGAGCTTTTATCTTTTATCACAGAACAGTGTGTCTTGCAACTAGCATCTGGGCCTATAGCTATGCAGGGTTTTAAACTCCATCGCTGGAAGCCATCAGGAGTGGGACCACGCCACGCTGGCGGTGGCGGTGGGTGTGGACACGTTTGGGCCCCTCTGCTGCGGGTGGCCTGCAGCCTCAGCCCATGGGCTTCCGCACGTCAACACCGACAGTCCCTGGAAGGACTCGCGCTTTCATCTTGTGGTTCTGCAAAGGGAGACACCTCTCAGCACATCAAATGATAGTGTTGCATTCCGTCTTGTTTGTAAATTTTAATTTTTTTGTTTTGTTTTAATTTGGATTCTTCTGGTCAGATTTTCAATGCTGGGCAAGGGGAGGGCTTAAAATGACTCACTCTATAAAAATATAGAGTTAAGAGTATTTTAAGCTTTAAAAATGCATCATCACAATATGGAAGCAACCGAATTTGGAGTCAGAGTGGATGTAGGAAGGCGCACTTGTACCACGATCTGTGGCGGTGAGGCATCCTTTCATCCCACGGCTTCATGACAAACGGTCATTCGCTGCTACCTCCTTCTATGGGAAGGGCACCCACTCCTCTGTTCTATGGGAAGGGGCAGGGAATTCTACTGCCAGGCAGCTGCATGCACTGGGAAGTCCTTCCTGATGTGCTGGCACTGGCCTCATTGCCACTTGCACTCACAAGGCGCGTGCTGTGCCCTGGAGGAAGTGAGAGCACCCGTTCTCCCGCAAGGACAGCCACAGGCATCTGGAACACAACTTCCACACCTCCCTTCCCGTTCCCCAGGCCAGGTAGACGGGCTTCCTCACAAGGCCTTCCCCATCTCGGCTGCCCTCTTCCTGGTGTGCTGTTGGTGTCAGGGCACTTGGGACTGTCCCCAGTCTGAATGCAACCTTCCAGCGAGGCCCAGCCAGCTACAGGCAGCGTCGCCGGATTCATTAAGATGAGCTCTTCTACGTTCCCATCTGCCTCTGCTACTCACACCCGTGTGACCTGGGGAGAATGTGCTTGCTGGGCTCATCGCTTCCAGGGTTATTAGTCATAAAAGGGACTAAGTTGTATTAGATAAGAAGACATACAACAGACTCATACAATGACTGGTAACTGATACAGTGGTCCCCCTATAAGTGAGGGAGATGTCCCAAGACCCCAGTAGATGCCTGAAACCTTGGACAGTACCAAGCCCTTCATATACAATGTTTTTCCTGTACATACATACCTATGGTAAAGTTTAATTTATAATTTAGGCATAGTAAGAGATTAACAACAACAATAATAAAATAGATCAATTATAACGATATGCTTTCATAAAAGTTATGTGACTGTCATGTCTCTCTCTCTCTCAAAATGTCTTACTGTACTGCACTCACCCTTTTCTTCTTGTGATTTGTCAATCTGTTAACCAAGAAGGCTCCTAAGTGACTGGTAGGCAGGTAGTGTAGACAGTGTGGGATTCACTTCCTGGGAGGGACGGAGCGGGAGAGCATGCAATTTCATCACGCTACTCAGAACGGCGCACAATTTAAAACTTATGAGTTGTTAATGTCTGGAATTTTCCGTTCAATATTTTTGGACCACAGTTGAATACAAGTAACTAAAACCACAGAAAGCAAAACCACAGATAAGGTGGAACCAATGTAATCATAATGCCAACTGGAACACAGTGAAATCACAGGACTTCAGGGAAGCCGTGTGCCCTGGGTCTAGCGGTCGGTGCTAGTTAAGTCCTGTATTATCTCAGCAATTGACTCACTCGTTAAATGATCATTAGTTGAGCACATACTAATGGTGCTTAGGACTCAAAAGGTCAGTAAGATGGTGCTGACCACAGGGAGTCTAGCAGGAAGGACGGACACTCACAACCACCAAGCCCAGCTGGTATCACAGGTCCTGTTGGAACTGCAGGCGGGGGCCTCAGGAGCACGAAGATGGGCCCTGGATTCACGCTAGGGGTGAGAAAGGGCTTCCAAGACGAGACGCCACTGTCTGACCGAAAACCAACCCGAACCAAGAAACAACCACAGTTCCCACTGCTGACGTCCACATCAAGACCTGGCCCAGCAGGCAGGTTGCCTTGACTCTGGAATGTCTGAGCACACCCGGGGCAAAGCCTGCCACTGTCCCCACTGCCAGCTCCTGGAGAATTCCAGAAAGGCTGCACAAGGCCCAGGCCACCCCGTGCCCTGCCCAGCCCAGGGTCCTTGCCTCTTCCCAGCTCAGACTGCTGTGTCCATGGCACAGACTTCCAAACTGTAGGCAGGTGTCTTGGTATAAATATAGAGCCCTTTGCTTCCTCTGCCCACTCAGAACTTCACACTTTTCCCCAAGCTGCCTTTGCCTGGAACAGCTTCCCTAAAAGAAACATGAAGCCTTTCTCTTTTTCAAAAAAATAAATCTCCTTCGGGTCCATCTGCTGTGGAAGGCCGTCCAGATACAATGGTCGCTCTTCCCCTTGGGCTGCCACGCCAACATCGCAGGCTCCCAGGTGTCCCCCAATCCTGCAGATGGACATCCTTCCCATCTGTTTGCCCTGGAAAAGCAAGGGAGGAAGGCACGAAAGGTCGCCATAGGTCGGTGTTAAGGACTAAAGGGGGAAGAAGGGCCTCTCGCAGCCGTAATGACGAGTCAAGGCTGGGGAGGGAGGTAGGAGGATGGCGGGACAGAGGGATGTGCCCAGAGCCAGGAGCCCTGGGTTCAAAACATCCCTCTTCCATTAACCAGCAAGTGACCTTGGGCAAGGTGTTCCACCTGCGCACGTCTTAGCTTTCTCACCTGAGCATCCAGGAGGCCTGCTGAGCAGAGGCTAAGATGAGCCTCCTTTCCCTGCAGCCTGGGACTATGGAGATGCCCCCTCCCTGAGACGGAGACATTGCTCTAGCCCCGTGCTCCTGTGTCTTCTTCCATCCGGAGCCAGGCAAGCAAAAAGTTAATGTTCTCAGTCTATAAGTAGTTCCTGCTGTTGCAGATAAAATTAAATGGCATGGCTATTTTGGTGGAAAATCAGGTAAAGAAAAAAAAAACGCTGAAAAATAAACTCTCCCTGTCAAATGCCAGTGCCCCTCCCCCACCACCACCATGTTCCTTTTTTTGTGCCCATTTGGTATTTGTTTTTAATTCTGGCTGATTGTCAATTTTAAAACCTGATGCATAGAGTGGCTTGCTATTCCGGAGGCGTTATTTTAAGATGAAACAATGTAAATTCTGACTTTGGATGGCAGATGGCTGGCAGTTCACTGTTTGGCAAACCAACTGGTATGGTATGTTGGAAATTCAGAGCAGCAGGAATGCGGCGCAATTGGAAACCACCGCAGATGCTCCGAGGGAGCGGGGGAGGGGCGCAAGCTGGTCAGGAAATTAAGAACAGTACTCTGAGCTCAGAGGGGAAAAAAGATGATAATTAGCCGAAAGTTTGCTTCTTCCAGTCTGGACTTTTTTTTGAGGGGGGCGTGGGGGTGGGGTGCAGGGGTTGCTTCTTAGAAAACCAGGAAGACCCTTAGAAATCAGCACAGGGAAAGGCTTCTAATTTTGCGTCCTGTGTCTGCTTGGCAACGCTCTGCCTCCGTGAGAAATTCAAAGGCGAGGGGAGGGCAGATAAAGAGAATCTCAAACGTGTTACTCCACAGAGAGGCGCAAACGGCAACGTTAACCCTGGATCCCACCTCCCGGCTGATTTTCAAGACAGGATCAATGGATCATATTTCAGGGAGGAAGGAGCTTTCACGGTTTAGGAAAGACCCACGCACGACTCCAGTGTTCCTCCATCGGGGAATTTCCCCAGACTTGGAGGGCGTCGCTGTGTCCCGTGAATTTGGATGATAAGCCCAAACAGTGTCCGTGGCGTTCGGCACACCCATCTGCGGGGGGCCTGAACCCTGCCCAGATTCACCCATCAGTTCAGGTCTGTTCAAAGTCAATGAAGACACAGAGCACTGTTAAAGAAGGTCACTCACGCTGCAAGCCTCACACTGTCAGATTCCTGTCAAGTGAAATGTCAAAACAACTCATTAGAACAGGAACTCTTGATATATATATATATATATTTTTTTTTTTTTTGGTGTGTGAAAATTGAGCAATTTTTCATTTCCTCCCAATTCTGACTATGGCTGGAAGGCAGTGGGGACGTGTTTGCTAATGGCCCCACGATGCTCTTCCTAGAGCGCCGAAAGCGAACGGGAAGCTAGGATGGCAAAGGAAGGGTGGTGGAGACCCGCCAGGTACAATTTCGAGACAGCGTCTCCCGAACCACCCTTGCATTAAGGGTCCTCTGACATACCTGAGGCCTGAGGAGCTTGTTTGATGATTCTGAAAAGCAGCAAAAAACCCCACTCGGGGTGTTCCCGAATTACAACCTGACTCAATTTTAGAGCACTGCGGTCTCATGACTGAGCAAGTCACACATCCGGGCAGGGATGATCTGGTCACTACACTGCAATCAGGTATTCTGGCCAAAACAACAAGCTAATTGAAATTCCGATTCATGGCATAATTGCTCATCTGGACCTTGAGTAATGAGCAAAGGGTCTCTGGGTTTTAAAATAATCATACAAGTGTGTGTGTGCCGTTTCTTTGGCTGAGCGTGGTGAGGAAGAAGTCTGGAGAAAGTGACCACTTATCTTTGCTCCCTCCTTGCACGCAGGGAGGGTGGGGGCATGCAGACAACTCAGACGCGGATCCCGCCCTGGAGAGCTGACGGTGGAAGGGAATAATAGCGTGTGGATACATACGGGGACAGTACGAGACAGGGTATGGCAGGCGCTGGGGGGCTACAGACCTAGCACCAGGGGGACACTGAGTTTCTAGTTCCTCGAGAAGGTGCTATGTCCACACAGGTACATTCGAAAGGGAGGTCCCCACCCAGTGTGACAGATCCCTCCCGCGCTCCACCGTGGCCCTAGGAGTCCCTGCAGGAACAAAGTGTCTCCAGCCTTTCCTGTTATCTTGCGGCCCATAGGAGCACCAGGCGTGACCACAGTCCCTGGCAGGTTTCCCAAGAACCTGGTTCAGAGGGCTGAGAAGGCACTGAATGAGGAAGGCTCTCTGAAAATGGGTGAGGGATGCTGAGCTCCCAATGCAGAAGGACCTGGGAGACAAAGGAGTCTCAGGAACAAAGATAAAAGGATGGGAGAATGGACATTTCTTGGGGAGGAGGGAAATGTCTTGCTTATTTTATCCCCAGCCACTGAATACGAGCCACACCCGTGGAGGGGGCTGGCGAGGGTCCCTGAATACATTTCTTGTGAGTGCTCTTAACACCAAATGGATCAAAAAAATTTTTTCCCCCAAGATGCTACAACAACAGCATGTCCTTCTGCTGTTTCACAAATGACATTTAAGCAGCCGAGTGTCTCCAGGAAGGGGACAGGGCAGGAACAGGAGCACAAGAGCTGGGGTTGGGGAGTAAGTCAGGGGTAGCACAGGGGAGGGCAGGGGGTTGTGTTTAAAGATTGACAAGGAGGAGAATGGCAGGGACTTACGGGCCAGGGAGAAGCCAGGATGGGCTGGCATGAGCTTGATTTTTCAGGCTTTGCAGCAGCATTTTACAAAAGGACCCTCATCTGAGACCACCCTCCCCCTAGGGGAAAATGGTGATGGGGTGTCTCTCTGTGGATCCCCAACTCTGAGAGGATGGCCTGGCCAGGAGTTATGTCTACAGACAGAGCCCGGCACGTATACGCAGGGAACACGGGGGAGGCACGCGAACCTCACACATGGGAAGGGAGCAGAGTGTCCCAGTGACCCTCCGTCCCACCAACCGCTTGTTAAAGATCCAGGCCCACATTTTTGGTTTGGGTTTTTTTGCTTATGACTTTGAGTAGGAAATTTCTGGTTTGTTTTACTGGCCATAGATAGATATATATGAAGAAACCATCCCCAGCAAGGCATGACGCTCCACTCATGGAGTGCGGGAGACAGGTATCCAGGGGTATTTCTCTTCGGCAGGAGGTCACGTTTTCATCGGCAGGAGCACCCCAATTAAGGACAACTATTTTTGAGCACTACATTGTGCCAGGCATGAAGCACAATTTATTATACCAATCCTGTTGCAATGATGTGATGGAGGGATTTTTATATCCATTTTACAGGTAAGAAAATGGAGGCTCAGAGAGGCTAGATAACTTGTCAGAGTCTCGCAGCAGGTTGGGAAAAGGCTGGAAGGGGAACATGGGTCTCCCTCACACCCAAGTCCAGGAATTTTCCTTTGCTTCCTGGGGGCAAAAGATACACACAAAAGGAACCAATGATAAGAATGATACGGGAAAGAAACCACGTAGCTCATGCGAAGGAAACTACTTCCCTTTCCAGGAAATGCAGGGGAAGACGGTGGGAAGAAATAAATGCACCTTTGCCTTGAAGGATGACAGTGTCATGTGAAAAAATTGAAATTTTAAAATAAACAAATTAGGGAGACATTTTTTACATGTTAAGAGTCATATTTACTTAACAAAATGATTTGCTTAAGAGTTACTTAAGTGGATGGTTCCCCAAGTATATTTAAGAGCCAAATAAAAGTCTTTCGCTCCTAAGTTATTTTTTGTTGTTGTTTGTTTTTTTTTTAGTTTTGAGGAAGACAGAGGTGTTCCTGACAAGACAGGGCACGAGAGTCCTCAAATGTCTCCAGTGTGTCTCCCAGTAGCAGTTTTCACTTGTCTCCAGAGTTTCCAGCCTTAAGAAATCCTAATAAAATGCAAGGACATTGCATTGTACCCCCAGTGCCCGGGACACACCCGTCTTAGAGTAACGGGAGAGTCAAAGGGAGGTTGCCTATTCCACAGTGTCGTCCAGAGCCGCAACGGATATAAAAGTGAGTTACAGCCTAAAACACTGAAAGAAGAGACTTAGAGCCCCAAGTTCAAGTCTCTCAAACAAAAGTTCGATAAACTGTAGAGACAGACCCCAGAGTGTTCTTCGGGCCAAGGCAGGCATGAGGCATCATTATCGTGACCCCCGACAGGGACGGCAGGAAGACCCTGGCGAAACCTTCCCCAACACATTGCATTTCACAAGGCCTGAGCTCTCAGGACAGGATGCACTGAATGTCTCTTGTGATTATGTGTCCAAGACACACACTCCTCTCCTCGTCACATGTTTCCGTGGGCGGCCCTGCTGACGGTGGCCACAGCCTAGCCCTGGAGCTTTGGAGCCCGAGAGCGCAGAGGAGGAGGCCAAAGAGTGGTCCAACTGTATTAGCCAGGGGGAGGCTGTTTATTGGGTTGAAGACTGCTCTAATTAGGGACGTAGTCAAAGAAGCAGACAAGTTACTGCTGTACAAATTACCTTAAGAGACAAAGGTGCTCCGTGTCACAGCCCAGCAACGCCCCATCCTGGTGGCAGTTCACAGCGGCAGGCCGCGACCACTCAAGCCAAGCTCACGTTTGCAGCCCGTCATCTCTACGCACAGGCGGCAAGGAGCTGCTCTCCCCCACTAGAGGGTGGGCTCCTCCCAGATCCCACCCGGCAGTGTGTCCCTGCCATCCAAATGAATATTTTTCCAAATAAATCATAAATAGGATGCGTTGCCAAAAGCATGGATTTGTGCCTGTTTGGGGCTGGGGTTCTGATACAGAGGTAGACGGTCTCGTGTCATTCTACAAACATGTATCGAGTCTGTGTCGTGCACAGGACAACATGCAAAGTGCTGCTTGATGTTCCGCAGTGGCCCCGCCTCCCACCAACTTAGCATCTCACCGGGGGGCTCTGGGAAGATGGCAGCTCTGGTGACACCTTTCCAATGCCTCACGGAAGAAACACACAGAGAAATTAAATGTGCAGTCAACACCTCACAGACAACATTTGCAACAAAACCAGGTGACAAGGTTTCCCCATGAACCCCCAAAACACAAGCCAATGGATCAAACCCTAACAGCCCCAAGACATGCGTTTTGCCGGCACCTTGTTAGAGAAGCAACGAGAGGGAAGCAACAGGGCGCCGATGGATCTGGGAGCAAAACACCAAAATACCCAACAGGTATTCCCTGGAGAGCACAGACGGCCAGCTCGAGTGGCAAAACCGGCAGGAGCACGCGGAGGCTCGCGTTAAGGGTCCTGGAGGGAAGAGGCCGGAGCCATGTCAATCCCAGGAACTCTCGGCGGACTCTTCCAGGACTCCGCTGCTGGGGGTGGGATCAAAACTGAGCAGGTAGAAATCACAGAGATTAGAGATTAAGGAAGGGGGGTGACCCAGATGAAAGTGGAGGAGGGAAACAGAAACAGGAAATCTCAGAAAACAAGCGGCGTGATTGTTTTAAAGACCGTGTGAAACAACAGAAGATGGGGCACTGCCAGGTTGGAAAGTCTGTATGAACTAATTCTCCTCCTAAAAGTTCAGCGGAACTGCATTCACATAAAAATTCAGATTTTACAAAAGAGCCCCCATCCAGGGGGGCTTGGTAAGAGAATTGGGGGAAGGGAAAGAAGGGACCTCTCTGTGGCTGTGTCTCAAGGTCAAATCCCATACAAGGCTATTAACCAAAATAAAAAAGGAGGCGTAGAAGAGCATCCTTTATATAATGAAGGCATGCTGGAAAGATGGACTCGAAAATGATCAAAATCGTAGCATGTCATTTCAAAATGAGCTAAAGGCCTTCAAAACTGATGTAAGATCTGAAATAACATTAAAAGATAATTTAGAAATGAAAACTGAGCTAGAAGGAACACCAAAGCTAATACATAACACAAATGATGCCTTAAAGGAAATGAGAGGTAAAAAGGATATAAGTTTTCAAAAATCAAGAAGAAATGAAGAAAAAGATAGAAAGGAACTCAGAGAAAGGGACGAATTTGAAGATACGCAAAGAAGATCCAATCCATGGAGAATAGGAGTCAGTCTCTGAAAAAGAAACCCAAGGCAAGGGAGCAGAAAAATATTCAAATGTATGACTCAAGACAATTTTCCTGAAATTAAAAGAAAAGAAGGAAAGTAAAACCACACACTGAAAAAGCATACTACATGCTAGAGACTGTCAATCCAGAATGACCAACAGCAACACACAAACCAGTAGAGTTATTGGACTTCAAAAAGAAAGAAAAATATCCTTTGGGCATCTAGGTAAAAAGAGTACATGACTTGGAAAAGAAAATTGGATTATCACATGTCTTTTGACAGTGATGTTTTATGCTAGAAGAAACTGGACTATTTTCTTACATTTTTGAGGCTCAAGATACTCATATTTATGATCCTCAAGAAAAGAGTGTGAGTTAAGTGTTTTATAACCAGCACAACTGACTTCAAGCATGAAGCGCACAAATAGTTATCAACATGCAAGGATTCAGAGATATTGTTTCTGTGAGATGAACCCTTACTAGGGAATCTACTAGAGAATTGGCTCCGGACAACTAAAATGACTAAACTTGCATCAGCATAAGGATAGTGAGTATTAAATGTACAGCTACCTGCATAACCAAGGCAAAACGAGGATTGCAGGAACCGGTAACAGTGGGTATGGGCTATATGATCTGATAGTGCAAGTATAACACAATCATAAAAACTGTGAGTGAGTAAGGGACTAGGGAGCTAAAAAAATGTTTAATTGTTTTCAGTAATTAGCATTGTTATTATTGTTATTCTTAGACTAGTGTAATATTTAGGGGATATTCTAATTCTGTCTTTAAGAGCCAGGATTCTTGGTTGGAAGAAAGGAAATACAAATGCAATATAAAAGCAGTTAAGTAAAAACAATACAGTTCTGAATCGGAGCCTGAAAGATCAGTTTGAACTCACAAAGTATTTGACATCACACACACACTACACGTGTGTACACTCTGTCCACTGAAAATATTAGAAACAAAGACAAATCCAGTAGCAGTATGTGTCCGTAGTGCCCAGACTGTGGTCTTGAAATACCTTTTCCAATTAGAAGAAACCAGCTTTCTCGGAGAAACGGCTGATTCCAAGCCTAGAGCCACAACCAGACAACATGAGCCTGGAGTATCTTCCTAAACCAGACAGTAAGCAAGATACGAAAACTCCTGAAGTCACAGCAAAAGGACCCTGGGGAAAATGTGAAGAAGTTCCAATTGGCCAAAGATGGGAAAATATTAGTTTCAATAAACATGATAACTGCAATAGATTGAAACCCATCCAATATGTGTAAATCCATGAGTTTATGATATTATTTCAAAAGGCCTAGCTGGTTACATCTTAAGGGTGACAGGAAGCCAATTCACTATCCTGAAAAGCAGCTGTGTAAAAAGGGAGGCATTAAACATTTATTCTGTCTTTCCTGTAAGAACTGTATTACTGAGTAATCAGATAGAAAATGGATGGAAGCTTCTGCTGGAGAAATCATCCTGGCTAATAAATGAAAGCAGAAGGACAGAGTGAGGAGGACACCGTCCCGCAGCGGGGTGAGGCAATGGATCCAGGCGTGGAGCAGCCCCGGCTGTCACGTGCCAGAGGGGCAAAGCCCTCACGTTACTGCTTCCTGACGAAAAGCACCGCGACTCTGCCGAAGACATGAACTTGAGCCTGGCCGTGCCTCTGGGTGCAGCTGCCCACGTGCAGGAAACACAAAAGACAGAGGAACCGCGCCGCAGGTACACAAGCTTACAGGAGACCGCAGATGAAAAACGCCAGAGCCCTTCCTCCCCCGGAAAAAAAAACGTAGGGAGAAGAAAGGGATGGCAGGGAAGCTGCAGGTCTTAAAGGAGGCTTCAAAGACTCACCGTCGTTTTAAAGCCGGGCAGGACTCAAGAGTAGCAGTGAGGGACGCGTACTGCCTTAGTCTGCTCGGGCTGCTGTAACAAAACACCGTAGGCTGGGTGTCTCATACACAACAGAAACCTATTTCTCGCAGTTCTGGAGACCGGGGGGGTACAGAATCAAGGTACATTTGGTGTCCGGCGAAGGCCTGCTTCCTGGCTCACAGACGGCGCCGTCTTGCCATGTCCTCGCGTGGCGGAAGGGCTGCGGGGCTCCTGCTCAGGCCTCTTTTATAAGGGCGCTGATCCTACTCATGAGCGCTGATGGTCTCGTGACCTAAGCTCCTACCAAAGACCCACCACAGGGGTGAGGATTTCAACTTACAAATTTGAAGGGGACACAAACATTTGGTCTCCAGCACACACTTCGGTGACAAATCCATAAAGATATGCACATAAGTAGCTGCTGTGACAGCTGGGAAGGACGAAGGTGGGGCACAGGGAGGGGCTCTCGAGGCGACCGGCAAAGTTTGGTGGCAACAAGGGTGTTCACCTTACCCCAAGCCACTGAGCTGCACATTTGCTTACTGCTGTTTTTACAAAGATGAAAACAAACTTAAAAATTCCCCCAGGGATCAGTTTTACAAGTCACCCAGAGTACTTCCAAGCTCTAGACAAAAGCCAAGGGACAAGACTGCCAACTAAAGAGTTAGTAGCGCAGTGAACGTCCAGATCCCCGACTCTGTAGCCACCAATCTTCACGGCGGGGATGACTTGATCCCAGCTCCCCAGAGGAACGACAGGGCTTCAGCTCAACAGCTTGGCTATCCGGGCTGCTGGTCCCGTCCTGGCCATGGTCCCGCAGAGCGTCTGGGCTCCCGCTGGGGTCCTTGTGAACAAGCCCCTTTCTCAAATCCCAGTTCTACCACTGGATATCAGTTTTCCTGTTGCTGAGACTCCAGGACCCTCGTCCCTGTGAAACAAGGTCATGCGCTGTCCTGTCCAAGTCTCCAAGGAATCTCCAAGGTTCCACTCTGAACCCTGGCCCCTTGACTGCTGGGCCTCCCTGGTGCAGGCCATCTGCCTGGCTAGACCTCTGACCACTGCCTGCTTCTGGAGCCCCTCTCCTGGACCACCCCCAGTCATCTGCCGCGTACGGGCGCCCATCTGGTATCTGAGGCTGGAGTCCAGCCAGCCAGGACGTTTGGATGCTGCCTCTCTCCAAGAGCCACCCTGACTGCCTCTCTCCCACAGAGTGACCGTCCTGCTGCAGTCCAGGCCCTCCCCTTGTCATTTACGCGCTGAAGAAATTCATCCCCTAGGTAAGCCCACCCTTCCAACCTCACTGCCCTTTCGTTTCCTTTGACGCAGCACACCACCCAAGCCAGCCAGCTTTTTCTGTTCCTTGCACATGACTCAGAAGTCTCCAGATCTAGAAATGCCCTGAGACAGATCATCCTTTTCAATGAGCTCATTTGCTTTGGTTAGGAAATCCAGACTCAGAGAAGTGATGGCAGGTTTGGCAGATCCCACATGCATCAGTGATAATGCTCGTACCCGAACCCAGGAGTCTCCGACAGTGACTCTCTCCGTACTTCTCGCCATCCATCCATGGTCTTCGCAAACATGCATCGGTGCCCAGCACTTCCAAGCAAGCTGCCGTCAGCTCTGTGCCAGGAATGAGGCTGGGCAGGGACAGGTGGCACTGGAGGGGCTGGGGGGTATCTTGGTGTTGTCGGTTTTGATAAGGAGGTACACACAACCCTGCCCTGACACAGTAAAGATTTAAGGGGGGGGACAATTCATAAGCAGTGACCACACCGCATGTTAAATGCCACAGCGAGAAGGGTACAACATGCTACTGACACACACGTGTCAAAAGCCATAAAAGTCTGCATGCCCATGTGTGCAGCCGTTCCTGTTCTGCGAACTTATTCTAGGGAGCTAATCGTGGATGCAGGAAAAGATTCAGCTACAAGTACACTCAGCTCCCTAGCATTTATGATGGGGAAACACTGGAAGCAACCAAAATACCGAACAATACTGGATAGGTCAAATAAATTATGGTATATCCATTCAATGGAAACTATGTAGTGATGAAAATAATATAGTAAAATTTCATCTAGTGTTATAAAAAGATATTCATGAAATAGCGATCAGAAAAATGCCTATTATGAAACAGAATGTAGGTATACTATGATTCTATTGTTTAAGGTTTATGCCCATAGAGAAAAGAAGCATACATACCAAAATGTTTAAATATATGGTTAGTAAAGGCAGTTTTTATTCTCTTCTTTTTGCTTATCTGTGTTTTCTACAATAAACATACACCAATTGTATAGTCAAAAATTAAAACAAAATTCTGTTCTGCCAGAAAACGCCTTAGAATCTCATCTGCTTCTGTCACTCACTCTTGCTGCCTGTCCTCACTCTGTGTACCTTAGGCTGCGCTCTCGCTACAGGTGGGTCTTGCAAACAGTGTGGATTCCACCAACTTAAAGCCCAAAGCCAACGCCGTATAACGCAACTAGTGGCTTCACAGGACCGTCCGTGGGCTCACGTCTCTGCACTCCACAAGATGAGCTTTCCTAAGTACAGAAAGTCTCCATTCAGGGTTTAAAAACCAAAAACCCCAACAATAAATTTAAGCTCTAGTGCTCACCAAAGATACATAAAACAGAATAAAGTGCTGTGTCATGCTTACCACATTAGCGAACATTAAAAACAGCGATGGCAGCTGGGGCGGCAGGTTGGAATGAGGCGTACCGCGACACAGTGCGTGGGCACCGTGCACGCTCAGAGGTTAGCCCACTGAAAACGGAGGAAGGATTCCTTTCGGCTCCCTTCACAGCACTGCTTCCCTTTCATAATAAGGTTCTTTACACCTTTAAAGTTCTTTGCTTCATCTTTTTTTCTTGATGTTTTCTGAAATACAAAGTTACCTACAACGTGTTAGAAGAAAGGGAAAAACAGCTGTTTATTTATGTTTATGTTTATTAATGTCCCGTGCGGGATTCAAAAGAACTTTCCCAGCAGAACCCTGTCCTCTGCTTGGCACAGGGTGGGCAGGGGGCGAGTGCAGGGACAGAGACAGCCCCTCCCTCCATCCGCAGCCCGGCCTGCGTTCCCTTCTTCCACTGAACGTCACACGTGCCTCCGGGGAACTGCAGGGCTCACACGACGGTCCGGAGGCCGCCCAGAAAACCGCATCTCACCGCAGAAAGGCTAGCTACCCCGCTCTGCAGCGGGCTGACTACTAACACACAAGCACAAGCCCCACGTACCAAAGCCAGACTCAGAGGTGGGAGGAACCTCAAAGGAGCCGCCCGGGCCTCCCAGGGCCCTTCTCCCTGCACTGCACCGGGGGGTCTGGTGGCAGTCCGTAGCAGACCAGCGCAGCAATGCATTTTATAATATTTACGTGTATTTTGGTGAGCGCGCTGAACAGGAGGCTAGCTGCTGCTGAGTGGCTTTTCATTAGCAGGACTGCAAGAAGCACTCTCTCCTGGAGAAACTGGCTGTCTGCAGCAGGCGGTTCTCTTGAGAATGTGCCGCAGCGCGTCATCTACCTGAGCATTGCTTCGCCCCAGAGTCTTTGTCTCGCGGTGAGAACGTGTGCTGGTGCACGCTCCGGCCTATAGCTCCAGGAGGATGCAGGGAGAGGGCCTGAAACACTCCCTCCTCCTCTTCCCCCAGCCCCCCGCAGCCGCAGAAGCACACCCCGAAGACAGTCCGGAAGGGCAGCAGCGCCGAGAAAGCAGTGCGGCGCGGGATGCTCTGATATACTGCAAGGCGGGGCCGATTATTAAAAAAGAAAAGAGAAAAAGGTAGTCGAGGCCTCTTCCTCCCCCTGGTTGTTGTTGAGGCTCCAAAACACTGGCTCTGGCGCGCTTTCTGATCCCTGGAGTTTGATGCACGTTTGATTCACAGACGGCAGCGTGTCTGCACCAGATGGCCTCGAGTTAATGAACACAAACTCATCACTTTTGCTCACCAGGGAAATGTGCAGCTCGATCTGATTTGTACTCTGCAACTAAAAATATTTGAGTATTTTTAGGGAGCATTTTACTGAGACAAAATGGCACTTCAGGAAAGCGTTAAAAGAACAGAGACTAACCAGCAATTGCGGCTGCAATCTTCGGCACATTGATCAGCCAGCGCGCAGATCGTTCTGTCTCCGGCATTAAAGTTCCACGCCGTAAGCCGCACAGAAGCGACGCCCTGTTCCGCTCTCCCTCCTCCCTCCTCCCACCCCGCCACCCGCGCTGCCCCAAGCAGAACTTGGGGCCCCAAAGCCTGACGGAGAACTCATTCCAGACACTAGATTTTTCTTTTTCACATAACAGCAAGAGCATGTTTCACAGGGTGCGCACGCAGTCATTTAGATATTATTTCCACGCCTTCTTATCTGCATGTTTTTATATGTAACAATTTTAGGGTTTAGGAAGAAATTCACTGCACAAGAGCTCCGTCCTATCCAACCATGATGGAACTTCGCTCAGCTGAGTGTTTTCCGGATCATCGGCACCAATTTGCTCCCCGCGGTGGATCAGGAAGGAGGAAGCTGTGGCATACAGCTCACTTCTGTCTCCTGCAAACTCCCACATTTTCTGCTGTTTCATGTAGAAATCTTAGCGATTCGGCTCGTGACCATGAAAGCCGGAGCTTTGTAAGTCAGCCCGGGCCTCAGCTCCCTCCCCACACAGTCAGCAACCACACAATCGGGGTCTTTTCTCATTAAACGCGACTGCTGGGTAGCCCGGGTCCAGAGAAGTTCCTCAGAGCCTTGAAACCTGGGCCTCTCCTGGGAGCTTATTAGGAACACCAACCGGGGCCCATCCCAGACCGACTGAACCCGAATCTGCATTTTAACAAGATGCCCAGGTGACTCACATGTACGTGAAACTTGGAGAAGTACTGCTGTGTAGTCATCGTCCTGTGTGTGACAGTCTTTGGCTCCAGACCACAAGTATTCTTACAGGGTGCACTGTCCACACGGGGAAGTAGTTTCATCACCTAGCAGGCTTCCCCAGAAAGATGTTTTATAAGTATCAGATGTTCACAGAAACCTTTCGCTTTTTACAGAGATCATCTGTGCAAATACAAGTCACTTGTAGGACAAGAAAAACATCACCGTTCGTCACGTGATGTCGTTTGATAAAGATGAGCGCAAACCAGGGAAAATGAACTTGAACAGAGGCGTCCAGAGACAGGATCCCCTATGGAGGAACAGGCTTCCAGGAAGCATCTCGAGTTGCCTTTGGCAGGATGTCTCCAGCCTTCTCCTGCTTAGGCAGCTAAATGAGGTTCTCTTTCCAGCCAATTCTAAAGCAGCTACAGGGAATGAACGGGAAAGGATGATCTTGGGAGGTGGTTGAAAAGCACACTCTTTGTCACCTGAAGGGATGCCACAGGCAGGACAGGGCAGCGAGAAGACCTGTGGCTGCTCCGGACTCACCACTTATCCCTTCCCTGCCAGGCTGAGCACGGCAAATGGCTACAACAGTCTGGAATGATCCTCAAACCAGAAGAGGCAGGAGGCCTCACTCAGGAGAGGGTGAGTCCGCCGGGGGCTTGGTCTGCTTGGTGCTGCCGTCGAGTGCGGCCGCCGCCTTGGCAACCAGCCGCTGTGCCCAGGACGGAGACAAGGGGTGAACGAGCTACACACCCACTCAGCTCGAAGGCTGGAAAATCTGACTCTGCAAGTTTGAGAGCCACTGCCTGGTTCTGGTGCAAACATTATGGCTACCAATAAGTGAGTTCTAATTCGATGAAAACTATGATGACACTGGACTCATTTAACTCAGAAATTCACCTTAACAAGATTCACTGGATGTCAGAGTAGGAAGGACTTTCTATGACCTTTTCATACACAGGTTTCAGATCCAAATGCCCCCAGAAGCCGGCAAGGTCAGTGCACGAGCTCTGTGAGAAGGATCTGAATTGTGCCGTCCAACACGGCCACCACTGGCTGCGTGTACTGTGGAAGACTGGCAGCACGGCTGGTCCAAACAGAGAAGCACTGTGAGTACAAAACACAGAGTTTTTCAAAGAGGTAGTAACTGTCTGTGGGGAAGGGTGGGACTAGAGCTAGCGAGATGCCTTTTGAAAGGCGTTAAAATTCAAACTCTAAATAAAGAGAAGACCGCAGACCCAATTCCACTCCTAGGTCACAGGTTTGTGGCTAAGGATTTTACACAGAAAGGGACAGGCCCCGAATGTTCCCACTGGTGAATGGGAAGTCTGAAACACGAACCCGGGTCTGACTCTGGGGCGTCCACCCTGGCTTCTTGCGGGGGCTGGCTGAACAGAGTCAAAGCTTCAACAGCAGCTGGAAAGGAACCTTTGACCTTCGTGAAGCGCCTTCACCTCTCTGGAATGTGAGTCTGGAACATGAGGGGGTTGCAGGAGAAGGCCCCCAGGTCCCCTGGGGCTCTAACATTCTAGCGGCCGCGAGCCTCACACAGAGAACTTGGGGTGAGCCTCACAGACACTAAAGACAGCGGGGCCAGAGGGGCTAAACAAGCCGCCACGGGGAGACGCAGTTCTCTTAGAACTAAACTGTTGGCGTCCCATTTCATTAAATAAACATTTCCTGCTTTCCGATCAGGGGCAGGCCCTAGGCATTGGGTGGAGGAGGTTTACAAACACAACTCAGGCAGGGTCCTCCTCATCTTTGCAGGTTGGCAGGGGCGGCGCACAGAGGGGAGAGGGACCCGTGCTCAAGTGCGTTACGAGGTCACGGATGCACGTGAGCAAAGGTGTGGGACCCCGCGTGGGAGCAAAGGAGAAAAGGGATACCAGAGACAGTTGGGGTGGCCTCCTAGAAGAGTCAGGGCTTTCATTAAATCCTGAAGAATGAATAAAAAAGGAAAAGACACTCTAGGCAAAGGGAACAGTCGGTACAAAGGCCTAGGACGATGAAACCAGAGGATGGAGAGGAGCGTAGCAGAGCAGAAAACCAGCTCACCGCACGAGAAGCACATGCTGTTATTAAAACCATCTGAAATGGCTGCTTCGCCGCTCCTGACAGCAAAGGTGAACCGTGGCGGTACAAATGTTGATGCTCCCAAAGGCAATTTCTAAATATAAACTTCAGCAATTTAAACAATAAATGTATTCTGTTTTATTAGTAATTGTCTTAATTTATGATTATCACGGATAATTTGCATTATCTAATCACGGTCCAGAACGAAGAGATGTATTGCAGATGATTATTCAGATTTTGCAGGCGCTCTTTTGATTCCGTTTTCTTAGGCTGGTGCTCTGCGCGGTGCTGGCGTTCTCTGAATGTTTTATCCTCATCAGATACGGAAATCCAAGAACCAAGCTACCAGGCCGGGAGGCTTTTCCGGGTGGCCTGAGCGGCGGGTGTGCATTTCCTCGTTTTCCACCACGCTGGTCTCTGCCATCCTCCCGCACACCCGTGCGCCTTGTCCCCAGCAGCCTTCTTTCCCACAGTACCTCCGGAATCCCAGCTACACGTTGGTCCCCAATTCTGCCAACCTATCCCTCTTTCCAGCATGACATGTGACTGCAGAGTTTCAATGAGTAAGGAAATAAATATTTTAGATGCCCTGTTAGTGTGAGCTGAATTTCTGCTAAAGAGAAGCCGATTATCCCCGGATATAAGTTGGGAAGTAGGCATTTGGCCATGCTACTGGTACAGGCCTCAAAAAAACGAAAGAAGTTTCCTGGGAAGAAGACGCCAGCACATATTCAGATACAAGGCAATTTACTAGAACTACACAAGGAAGGGCTAAATAAACACAGTTCAGACACACAATTATTCTGCTACTCTGTCTCTATAGCTCCTGGCTTACAAGCAAACTCTCACCCGCAGGTTTGAATTCATCAATCCCAAATCCATCTAAGGATAGACTCGTCTTCCATGTGGTTAGTCTAGATGCAGAGACCAGCGGCATCCTTCATTCATTCATCAAATGTGCGTCATGTGCTGACGCTGTAAAGGGCAAAGATCAACTACGGGCTGGAGATACGGTGATGGGCAAGGCAGAATCCCCTAACCTCAAGGAGTTTTTGGAGCAAAAGGGGAAACAAACCAGTAATAATCAACACCAAGGAGGATAAGTGTTACGATTAGAGTGCAGGAGCTATGAAGACACACTGGAGGGGGCTTAAGCTGGAATCATGGAGTCTGGAAGGGGTTTGTGAAGACAGGGAACAAGGGACAGCAGACTAGCACCTGCAGCCTGGGGACTGGTGAGAGACTGAACGTACAAATGGACCGTGCCTGGCTCTGACCCACGCCCGCAGCAGGCCGCCCAGGAAGCCGCCTGCTATCTCGGTACCCAGCCCGGGAAGCCGGCAGCAATCGACCCAAATGGCCAGCACTTACTAACACGCTTCCTGGTGCCCACACGGGGAGGGGCAGTCCCCTCCCACATTAACTTTGGCCTGGGCCAGGTGACTTGCGTCAGCCAAGGGACATCAGCAAAGGAAGTAGAGGCTTGATAGACACCTGCCATCGGGGCCCAGCATCCTGCCACCACCTCAGGAGCCGGCCCAACCTGGGCTAACCTCCTGGAGAAGGAAAGACTACATGGAGAGAGAGGTCCAGACAGCCTGCGTGTCCCATCCGAGCCCAGTCTCCAGGTGGCCCATCAACCGAATGCAGTCATGTGAACCTGTCCAGGCAAAACCAGCAGGATGATCCAGCCCACTCGCAGAATGGTGAGACATGATCATTTTTGGTTTAAAACACTATGGTGAGGGCAGTTTGTTATGCCCCAACGGACAACGGTACACTAAGGAAAAGTACATGTGTCCATGGCAGTCATTCACAGGCCCAAGAGTGGACCTGAGGTCTGTCCACCACCTTATAGAGTAACGGAGAATGTGTTGGTGAACCGAGCTACCCCTGGCACTCGAACCTGAGATCAAGTTCTACATTCACTCGAAATCACGGTAGGTAGCTCATCCATTGAGTACTTAACGATTCTCCTGTCATGCAACGTGCTCCCACCCTCAAGGCCCTGGGATACGGCTGGCTCTGTGTGTACGAGGGTGAGGCAGCCACCACGGTTCCGTAGCCTGACGTTAGAGGTGGATGCCTGCTGAGAGATCGCTGCACCGGGGGAAGGAAGACCAGAGAGGTGAAGGCACCTGCCTCCACCACACAGCTGTTAGTGCAAGGGACAGTATGAGAACCCAGTCACCCCAAAGCTAGTGTCTTTCAGGTGATACATGCTACCTCCTGGGCCTGAGGACGAAGCTCCAATCCTGCAGCTTAGAGATAATGATCACATGTCAGTTCTAGGCCAGATGCTGCTATCTAGGACCATAGAGTGTTCTATCTTCAAAGTGACCTTTGGGTATGCAAAGCCACAAGCAGTATCTCCCAGAGAGACACTCAGCAAGACTGAGGATGAATCCATCCATTCATTGATTATTGATACCCACGTATGTCTAAACAGGATCTGAGACAGCAAAGCCCATAGATATTAAAAAAACTATAGTTATTTATAGGGTATTATTTAAAAAATCTCTGTCTTTTGTTGTTATTTGTTTCTTTGCTTGCTTGCGAAGTCTTCAAATTCATGTATACTGTTTTAACAATGTTAAAAATTTTGCAGCAAAAATCTATTGACTCTCATGTGAGGGTCACTAGGGGCCCCCACGATGAACGAAGTGTTACATTTAGATTTGTCAGATAAAGAGAACTGGGTCACCTACCATCAACTCTCCCTTGAACTGATTGGTAGACAATTCAAGAGTGTTTTGGGAACGCGATTTGCGGATGGATGGCGCTACAGATGCACACATTCCACTTCGGGGGTGGAGGGGAGGAAAAAAGAAAAAGACAAACATGTGCTAGAAACAAATTTTAATCATCATAAATCATGCTGCAGCTTATTCAACTGTAATAATACTATTCGTTGGCTCATTATGAGGTTTCATACCACCTTGAAAACACGGATCACTCCTGCATGACATACAGCATGGATTGTTGGGTCTGACATGTAAGCTAATTATATCCGATTTCAGCTCTGCCTCCAGCCTGCCGGGGAGGCAGACAGAGACGGTGTTCCCACCACGAAGCCTGGAATCCCCTCGCTCCGCAGTGTTGCTGAGCCAGCCCAAAGGTGGTTGGAGAAGGAACAATTGAGACCGGGAGATGGGGAAAAGCTGGTATTAATAGTAATTTCTGGGAGTAGTTACTGATACAATATTACAAATGTACTCCTCTAAGAGTTCACTGTGAAGTTAAAAGAGGAGTGTGTGTGTGTGTGTGTGTGTGTGTGTGCTTATGCAAGACGCCAATCCCTTTCTATACATTCTCAATGAATTTCCCAGCAAGCCCAGGAAGCAGGTGTTTTTTTTATTATCCACATCT
This sequence comes from Lepilemur ruficaudatus, assembly GCA_963574885.1. Taxonomy (NCBI): domain Eukaryota; kingdom Metazoa; phylum Chordata; class Mammalia; order Primates; family Lepilemuridae; genus Lepilemur; species Lepilemur ruficaudatus. The sequence goes on from CAUYRT010024747.1 coordinate 74,258, forward strand.
TATATATACGAAAGTTGAGGCCAGAGAAGTTAAGAAACTTGCCCAAGGTCACAGAGCAGCAGAGCTGGGATGGGAACCAAGCCATCTCTCACTAGCCTGAGTCCCAAGCCACTGAATTGAGACGTAGGGGCAAGCCCAGTGGGCGGAAGCTCTAGGTTATGAACTTGGTTTGGCACCAGGCTGTGTGAGCTTGGTGACGTTGCTTCACCTCTCTGGGGCTCAGGTTCCTTATACGTAAACCAGGGAACTTGGCTGGGCTCTGAGGCCTTTCCCAGCTCTGTCGGTGGGCGACTCAATGGCCTCAGCTTTGACGTCTGTGCTTCCCTGTGTCAATATGGTGGAATAATCTGTGTCCTCAAGGTCGACAGTTCCGTGTGGCTCAGGGGCCCCTTTGGGCCCCCAAGATCTTTTCCAGGGCCCACAACTATTCTTATAATCATACTAAGATATATTTCCTTTTTCACTCTTATTTTCTCATGAGTGCAGGGGGAGTTTTCTGGAAGCTACATGAAGTGTGACGACATCATCACTCTAATGGCTGAGGGAATGAATACGGGCTTGGTCTAATTTCTGATATGGTGAATACAGCACAAAAGTTTGTTAGGGTCCTCGGTAGGTTTTTGAGTTTAAAGAGGTCTTGAGGCCAAACCATCTGAGAATTGCTGCTCACGGTCTTGCCTGCAAGACCAACGGGAACAAAAGAGCCTAAAATCTCTAACGCTGGAGAACAGAACTTACGAACAACAAGATCGGTGCTTTGGCTCTGCTTTTGCACAGCTGATTACTAACCAGACGTTTTTAACTCCTTGAGTTCGGCAGACCCGGCTGAAACACACAGCTGAGGAGACGACCGTGGGAGGAAGGCTGCCTCCGAAACCCTTATGTCAAGGGAGGAAATGCTTCGGGAGGAAACAGAGTTATAAATACGCCTTAGTTAGCGCTGTCCTGACTCATGCCCTCCTCGTGAACAGCGGAGAGTTTAACGTCCGATCCCTTGGGCAAGTCATTTGCCTCTTCATGCCAACTGCTGATGGAACTGCAGACTTCAGTGCAAACTGAACAGAATGTGCCAGAATGGAGAGAGTACAAGAGAAGGCAAAGCAACTCACATGGCAGGTCAGCGGCTTGATACATGTGATCTGACTTATTCTACATAATAATCCTCTGAGGTACATACAATTGGCTGCATTTTACAGGTTAGGAAACTGAGGGTGAGGGATTAAGTTAGTTACCTAGGCTCAAACAGGTAACTAAGAACACCCAAGACTAAGCACTAGTCTACTACCCTGAGATTCTCAAACATGGCTTGGCATCAGAATTTCCCATTTCCTGGCCCCACCCCTAAAGATCCTAATTCAGTAGGTCTGGGTGGGGCTCTGGGATCTGCAGAGCCCTACAGATAGCTGACTTCTGGCTTGGCCTCTAAATTGGGATATGACCAGAAGGAAATTTAATTTCGATGTTTGGGGGCCTTTTCCCTAACAACTCTACCTGTTGGCTTTCTTTTCAGGGCCATTTTTTTCCTCAAAGAAATAATATTTTTATTATCTCAAGAGAATTGCTCTTTATGAGAAGACAAGTAGAGACCGAGTGAATAGACAAGCTGCTGCAAAACGGGCCGGGTGTGGTGGCTCACACCTGTAATCCCAGCACTTTGAGAGGCTGAGGAGGGAGGATCGCTTGAGGGCAGGAGTTTGAGACCAGCCTGGGCAACACAGTGAGACCCCATCTCTACAAAAACTAAGGAATAGAGAGAGAGAGAGAGGGAGAGAAGCTGATGCAAAACATTCTTCCAAGCTTCAGTGGTTATGCACACATGTTTAGATTTTCATTGTACATACAGGTTTCTTTGAAATTCCTTCCCCATAATATGCAGCTACTGGCTAAATACTTTTTGAACTGAAACGTACCACCCTCACATAAAATAATTCCCAATTTGACGGCTCACAGGCTTGCCACAGTAAGTGGGGTTGGGATACAAATCCTTTTTGACCATCAAAATCTAGCTCAACAACCTGGGTACTGACCCGGAAAGGCTGGGCACTTTGGGGTCAGCTCGGGAGAACCGGGAGTCGCACAGAGCTCTGCTGGAAGTGGGCAGCTGTGGCCCCCTCCACTCTGGTGGCCACATATTCCCTGTGCTGTCTCTTTCCCAGTCTGCGACAGCATCACTGGCCACTCACATTCTCACACTGCACGAGACAGGTAACGGCACATTGACAGCTGCTGTCATCGCAGGCGCACACGAGCCAGCCAGCGCAGCTGCCGTCCGCTCCGGCAGGATTTGAAGGAGGTGGAGGGCAGAGGCCCGGGGGGCCGGGCGCTGAGAACAGCACAGGGGGGCAGGCCACAGTGGTCCCTGGGCTTCCTCTCTTAAGTTGCCAGACAACCTGCACTGAAAACCCCATTGCATTAGAGGGGGAAAACCACACTCAAAAAACCTAACCAAAAGGAATAGCGTGGGCACTGAACTCACTTCACCTGTGTTGTATATGATGCCTTCTAAATGGATGCAATTCCAAAGTGACCAGTATGAGACCTGAATAATATATTAGGGCAATTCATGATACAAACTCAACTCTAATTTCAAGAGTGAGTTGGCTTCTGAAGAATGGTTAGCCAGGAAAATGACAGAAAAGGGCCCGCCTCCATGCTCAAAGAGAGGGACGGTAACGGAAGGATTTTACAGACTGTAGCTCACAGGCCATGCCTTGGTGAGTGCCCGTGAGTTGTGGCTTCACTCTAAAGCTGCGGGGCTGGGAGAGGCAGGGGACAGAGAGGAGATCAGCTGAGTCCTCGTCTATCGGCCAGCCTCAACTTCGTCTCTGCAATCAAGTCATCTCAGTTCGTAAGAACAAGGCAATAACCCCAGTGAAGCCAAAAATGGAAAGGAATAAAATGTCGGCTCTTGCGTCAGTTAGAAAATGCAGTTCGGCAAGGACTGGAATCTCGCCTGCCGCTCGCTCCCCACGACCCCGATTTGGCGAAAGCCTTACACGTGCAGAGAGCATTTTCTAGAGGACAATCCCTCTGCACACTCATAACCTCCCTTGATCCTCACAACAGCCCGCAACGTGCGCAAGCAGGGCACGGGTTGCCAGCTCGGCTTCGCGGATTAGGATATTATAGAGGAAAAAAAGTTGTATGAGTCACCGAAGCACCACAAAGTCCCTTAAAGAGAGTTAGAAACTTTCAGTATGTAGGCAGCACTTCCTACTTCTTCCCAGTGCTTTTTCAATCCGAAAATATTCAGTTTTTCTTTTCATCCAAACACAGTTCTCCTTTTAAACATTTCTTTCATTATTAATATTATTTTTGACTGACAAATCGCAATTGTAAACATTTATGGGGTCCAATGCAACGTTGTGATGCATGTACACAATGTGGAATGGTTAGATGGAGCTAATTAACATATCCATCACCTGCATTACCCATCGTTTTTTACGATGAGACACTTTAAATGCACTCTCAGTTATTCTGAAATACACATTATTGACTACGGTCACCTGCTGTGCAATAGATCTCCAAGCCTATTCCTCCTGCCTGTCTGGAACTCTGCATCCTTGATCAATTGCTCGCCTTGCCCCCTCCGCCCCAGCCTCGGGTAACTGTCTTTCTCCTCTCTACTTCTGTGACTTCAACTTCTCTAGATGCCACATGTGAGTGAGATCACGCGGTATTTGCCTTTCTGTGCCTGGCTTATTTCACTTAGCATAAAGAACACAATTATTCCTGACCACCTCTCACCTCCCGCTCTGTTTCTTTCTCCAGGCCTGCTTGTCGGGGCTCCTTCTGCATACACAACGTGCACACAACGGCCCCGGTTTCCTTTCTTAGCCCTAATCCCTCACGCGTGCTATTTGCCTTTTCTCCTACCTAAGGATATTTTTTTTTCTGCTGCTGCTCCTCTTTGATCGTCCCTTAGGTTCATTTCTCTTATCTTTTATCAACTCCCCTAACCCCTGCGTTCCTGGGCCACCTAATTTACCTCTCTACTTCCGAGTCTCATTAGTCTTGCATCAGAAACGCGGAGCCCCGCTGTCATAACAAAGAATGCGTGCGTTTGTGAGGACCACTTTACAAAATGATTTAGCAGAAAGAGGGGCACCTTGCTGCATACTAATAACGCTCTAATAATGTTTTCCTGCAGATGGCTGCACCCGGGCGAGTTGCGTGGAGGCTGCAGTGAGCCCAGCACGGCTGAGGGGGACCCGGGGAGGCACTGGCTCCTGGGAGAAGGGGAGTAGAAGGCTCAGGATGGAAAATCATGAACCAGACGATGCTATCAAGGAAAATTCAACGGTGTTCAATATCATAACTAGCCACAGTAAGGACTGGCTGGTCTTGTTTTTGGTGGCCTGTACCCTGTGTCCTTGGCTGTACCTGTGTATGGCGGCCTAGCGGCCAGGTATGACTCAGCTCTGCCATTAGAGAAAGGAGACGGCTCACTGGATCAGAATTTCCAAGCCTGTCTTTAAAAAGATGTTAATTTCCATCTTGCTCCCAAATGTATTTGCAGCGAATGTTGAGTCTAGACGATAAACTACTTACAAAGGCCCTTCAGTTACCCGAACCTGGCCCAGAAATTCACTGATTTTTAAGCAAATATGTGCACACGTATGTACACATACAAAATGGTAAAAAAACAACCTCTGTCTAATGCATGAATAAACATACACTCGTTATTTACCATGTAAGGTATAATTCAGGGACCTACAACAAAAGGCCGAGCGCCAGGAAGGGCTGCCCCTTAACAAGAGCACAACTTCACCAGCTCGCCCGGACTGTCTCCTCCACCGCACTGGCACCGTTTAGACTGGGCGTTGAGTTAGGTCTGTAACCCAGGGGGGAAATAATCACACAGCAATTGTCACTGATGACTTTGCAAAGAAGCCAAACAGAAATGAAAATGAGAAAAGTGTATTAAAAATTTTTTTCCCTATCACAAGTGCTTGAGTGTTAAACTCTGTGGATTCCTGAAACCACACAGCACCCTTTGTGTGAATATGTGTAAAAATAATACATTAGCGTTTAATTCAACCAAGTGTCTTGAATTGATATCCCCTAAACCAGATCCTTTTGTTTCCCACCCTGTTTTTCTTTCTTACTAAATCTTGCTATTTTGTAAAAAGTTTTTGTATTTGTCAATGTGTTTCTGCCAGCAAAAGGAAGCACGGAAATTCCTCCACCATTAGCCCCTGATCCTGACAAACTGAACACTAATGACACATTCTCATAAAATGGGAAACTGGCTGGATAAAAGATGGGGAGACACGGGAGGATTGAGCTGCACCATCAGGCTCCTTCCCCACTTACACATCGGTGAGGGTGTGGCACGTCCAGGACGAACCCACCGGGCCACGTGCCAGAGTAAAATGAGCACATACCAAGCTCGGAAGCGTGTGTGCCCTGGGCTCCCCCATTTACAAACCCTGTGACCTCAGCAGCATCAGCCAGTCTCCTGTAGGTCAGGGATTAGAACTACAGCCTCCCAGGCTCCCTGTGCAAAGCAGATGAGGGGGTGTTTGTGGAAGCGCTTTCTGCACCCCCAACTCCGCTGACCCATGCTCAGCGTTGGCCCAACGGGGCCAGGTCACCAGCCACAGCCAAATCCCGGCTGGCGCCCCAGCTCTGGGGACCCGAGGCTCTTGGTTGGTACAGAGGCGCCCCCTCACTGAACAGCAGAGACCCCCAAATCTCCAGCAGAAGGGAGCCTAAGGGAGGCAGCTGTAGTTCTGCTGCCAGGCTTTCTCCACACTGTCGGGCCAGGTGCAAGATCAGGGTCACAGATTGCCTCAGAGCACGGGGTCAGGATAGGAGTCACCTGCAGCTCTGAGGCCAGAGAGTGACTCTGATCGCCTGGCAAATTCAGAGGTGACCCCCAACAGAGGAAGATGATTTTGGAAACAATCGGGTTCGGGTGCAGACTTCGTCACGGAACGCCGTCCTCCTTTTGCTTTGCCGTGGGAGGGCACGGTCAGGTGGGCGGCCCTCTCACCTGCGGTGGCCGAGAGCGGCGGAAAGGGGTCACCGGGCCGAGTTTCAAATGCAAACGCGCGAAGAAGAGCGAGCTCGGAGGGGTTGGAGGAGAAGGGCGCGCGGGCCACCTTCCCCCACCCGCCCGGCCTGCACGCGCTTCCCACTCGAGGGACCGCGACACCTCCCTGACCCCGCGCGCGCCGCCGGGCCCTCCGCGCCCGCAGCCAATGGGCGGGCTCGCTCGCCGGCTGCCATGGCAACGCAGACGGCCCGGCCGGCCCGGAGCGCGCGTCACGTGAGCGGGCGGCGCGCGCGGGCGAGCGGCCGCGCCGGGGGAGGGGGTCCCGGTTTGAAGTCGGTGCAAAGCGCTAACGTCTGTTTGCTTTCTTGTCCGTGTCCTTTAAGCTCCAGACACACGCGCGCAAACACAAACGTCCTTTCATCTGCGCTCCCGAGGTGCGCGAGGCTCCCCGGCTTTCGTGGCCGACATGAAAGCTCTGATCTCGGGAAGCCCAAAATGAGCGTCGCCGGCGGTGGCGGTGGCGGTGGCGCGGCCGGTGGGAGCGGCCGGGAGGCTCCGCCGCGGGGGTCGCGGGACGCGGAGCCACGTGGGGCCCAGACGGAATCGACGCGCGTTTGAAAAGGGACGCGCGGCCTCTGCGGGAGGCGCCGGGCCCTGCTCCCCTCTCTGCCCCCAGAATGAAAGGGCGCCGCGTCCCCTCCCCCGTAGTCCTCTGATCTGTCATCCCGAAGGCCAGTCTATGCAGCCAAACCAGGGCAGGGCTTATAAATCTACCTGCTTGAACAACAAAGGCCCTTTTGTTGTCTCTAAAATAGACCCTATCCTAGCTGAAGTGCTGGGTTTAAAATGTTTCCACTGCCTTCCCTTTCTTGTCCAAGGAAATTAACGAATATGTTATATAGAGACACAGAGAATGAATCTATGTATTGGTAAGATAAGAGGTGAAATGCACCTAGGCTCTTTGCCTTTTTTCCCTCCCTGCTTGCAGCCAGTGGGCGGGAACCTAATGGTGTTCCTGCCATCAGACCACAGGATCAGGGAGAGGAGGAAAAACGTATGGGTCCTGTCCCCATGTGATAGATGAAAGGCACTGAATGTGTCCGAGGATGTTGCTTACAGCTATTTTGCACATGGGCTTAATGCACCCGACAAACATTCCCCAGGGTGCCTGCTTCATGCAAAGTGCCAAAGATGCAAAGCAAGGGATGGTCCCACTCGTCATCCAGGAGAAGAAACGTGCAAACTCTCGCAATGGCTCGGATGAAATGAGTGTTGCAAGCCCAGTGTGATGAGAACACAGGGAGAGGCGGGCCCTGACAAGTGTCCTGGAGTGTGGGGAGATGAAAAGGAAGACCCTGGCCTGGAAGGAGCACCTGTTCTGGGACAGACACTTTACATATGCACTATATCATATAACCCTTGTGACCCCCTAAGAAAGCCACTGTTATCCTGTTCAACAAATCGGGAAACCCAGGCTCAGAGAGGGTAACAATCCAAGGTCCTACGACCAGCAATGACAGAGCGGCGGCTGCCCGAGTCATCCTCATGCCTCCATGGGGTTTTCGCTCCATCTACAGACTAGCAGAAGATGGATCCCCGCAAAGAATGCAGCTGTGTGTGTAGCTCCTGCTCTTCACCTAAGCCGTGAAGTTCCCAAAATCGTGGGCTTCAAACACCCACTGTAGTTTTCCTAATACATATTAAAATAAGCACGTAACAATTAAGATTTAAAAGATTCATCTGGATACACTCTAAAATCATCTTGCATACTACAAGGGTTCCAAGAGTGTGGCCCATGGAGAAATTTGAATTCCTTCATTCAGACGTCGCCCTATGTCAGCCAGGGTTATTTTGTAGATACCTCTACTAAAATGAAAATGTCTCCTTGGTCCTCGCAAGAATGCTTGCTTCTGTCATCAGTCTGGCCAGCATGTGGAATCCTAGGTGCTTTGGATGCACCTGAATGGAAAACAGTGAACATGAATAAAAGACTGATGTGAGGTCTGCACTGCTCCTGATTGACTGGTGCCACCACCCAGGGACGCACCTCCCTGCCACTGCAGCAAAGGCCTTGGGCCACCAGAGGGCAGTAACACAAACCAGATTTCTCCTTTGGGCTGGAATGTGGGTGCGCACAGTTTAATATGTAAAGGCCATTATTACAAGCTTTTCCTTTCCCCACCCCCTATTAATGAACAAATGCCCAAGGGTAATACAGAGATTTCTAAATACAGTGCAAGAAAGGGCAATCTGTACTCGTACGCAGGGAGGCTAACACAAAGTAATAAGTGGAAATGAAAATAATCACCGAGATGCAACTAAACCATTACGGGGAAGATCGAGCTGTCTGTACGGCTGCATACGTAGAAATATAGGTGCCTGCCTCCCCGAAATGGGCGCTTCTAAAATATTTATTCCCCGAGTTCTTAGTTAGAGTTCATCATAATACCCGTAATTATAACCTCAAAGCTACAGGCGGAGTCTAAGAGGAATTTTATCTCTATAAGAGGCTGGGCACACAAAGGGGAGTTTTTCTCTTTGACCAAGGTGAATGAATGAATTATTCAGGGTCTTTCCATGGACATTTTAAGTCATAACTTCATGCTTTAAACAATAGCTCAAATAAATTTTTTTTTTTAAAAAAAAAATAAAGATGAAGAGCTGTCTAATCCCCAAATCAGAAAATATCAACTGACATTTACCCACGTTTAGTCAGGGTCTTCCAATGCAAATAAAATGATTTTTCAGTGCTGGCGGAAACAGAAGTCTTTTGCTGCTTTGACCGCTTTCAAGCATTGCAGCATAGAGAACACAATGAACTAAGAAGATATACTTCCCGCGTGCAACCTACCCATTTCCCTGGGAACAAAGAGATGGACATAATCCTGACACGCTCTCAGTTCACGACAGAAAAGACTGGTTGATCCTATATTTTAACAATGCTCGGGCATTTGAGGACCTGTGGAAAACAGCATGAAGTCATTGTAGGCAGCCTTATCTCTGGAGTCACCCCCTTCAACCCTGATACAGGTGGCCCTCTGTGTCCTTGGTTCTGCATCTGCAGATTCAACCAACCTCAGATCAAAAATATTATAAATAAATAAAAACAACAATAGTGCAGTAAAAATAACACAAGTCTTTTATAAAATACAGTATGACTATGTACATAGCATTTATATTGTATTAGGTGTTATAAGTAATCTAGAGATGATTTAAAGTACAGGGAGGTTGTGCACAGGTTATATGCAAATGCCGTTTTATATCAGGGACTCGAGCACCGGTGGACTTTGGTATGAGGGAGTCCCGGAAGCAGTCTCCTTGGATACCAAGGGATGAGCGTGTTTGTAAACTGCTTGACAGACGACCAAGTCCCTCCACACAGTGTTGGTGAAAAGCTTATGGAATTCAGAGTCGAATGACTCGAACTCCCTGAGTTTACTATCGGGTCATCTTGGGAATGCGAATGAACACCTGTGAGCCTCAGTTTCCTCATAAGCAGGTTGGAGAACAGATCCTGCCCTTCCCTCCGTGTGGGTGTGAAGGTCACTCTGCCTATGGGAGAAAGCGCTGAAAACTGTTAAGACTTATGAAAAGTGTCACTGTTCTTATTTTCCCCGTTTTACAAAAGAGCTACAGAGACTTGTCCAAGGTCATGGTCAGTGAAGGCAAAGCCAGGGCCCCAGCCGGGTGTTCTCCTCCAGGGCCCCTCCGTGGAGCTGAGCGCACAAAACAAGGCTGTCAGGTCAGCTCGGGCTGCCTTAACAAAATGCCACCGACTAGGTGGCTTCAGCAGTAGACACCTATTTCTTACAGTTGTGGAGGCTGGGAAGTCCACGATCAAGGTGTGGACAAGGCAGGTTTCATTCTGAGGCCTCTTCTCTTGGCTTGTAGGCAGTTAGGTGCGTGCTCATGGGGCTTCTTTGTGCATGAAGAGAGCGAGCAAGAGAGAGCACAAGAGCCTACTCTCTGGGGTCTCTTCTTAGAAGGACACTCATCCCCTCTCAGGGGCTCCAGCCTCCTGACCTCATCTAACCCTAATTACCTCCCAAAGCCCCATCTGCAAACACCATCACACTGGGAGTGAAGGCCATAGCATATGAATTTAGGGGGTGGGGACACAAATAGTCAGTAACAAGGAGCAACAACCTGGGCTGCCTTCTGTGCTACAACTCTTCAGTTTGGGTCAACAAATATTTGCTGACGATCTGCTAGGTGCCAAGCACAGTTACCAGGCACTGGGGACACCAAGGTGAATGGGAGCCCCCAGAAAGCTTACTTAATGCAGGAAAACATCAGAATAGTTCCCAGGAAATTTTATACAGAAAAAAACATTTGTCACATGCGAGCTTTTGTGACTGTATGTGGGACAGTTTATTACAACAAACCTCAACAAGATCTTTCCTGAGATAGCTTTGTTTAAAACAACTGTTGTGTGAGTCTGGCAAAGAATCGGGACATAATTAATATTTGATAAGGTGGTTAATTTATTAATTTACTGAGGAAATTAGGGGAGAGTACGGAGAGAAGGACATTTTCGGCCCATGGACACTTAAAACACAAAGGATCTGTTTGTACCTCCTGGTGGGGGATTATCAGGGCCAGTTACATTACGATGGTTATAGCATGGCTGCATATTCACTGAGTATATTTAATTTCCCTCAGTTGGGCTGGCATAATTAAAGCTATTTTCTGGATCATAAAACTGACGGGGCTCAGCTTCAATTAATGTATATTGGGTCACTACTGCGTGCCAGCGTGTGGATGTATATTTATCTGTATTCCTGTGTAAGTACGTGTATTTCTTTTAATTCTTATAACAAATCTATTGAAATCTAATGAAATCTATTTCATTATCCACACTTAGATGATTTAAAAATGAGGATCAGAGAGATTATGTCTGGGCTCAAAGATAGTAAGTGACTGAGAGAGTCCTAGAACGCTCTTGTCAGCCGTCCACACACACAAACCCACAGTGGTCTCCTTTCCCCGTCTCCCAAACATCCTTCTAGCCCTTAGGACTTCTATTGTCATTTTTGGTATGCCACTTTGCTTCCGAAGTAGTATGGGGGTAAAGAATCTTTTTTGAAGGCAGTGATATTTGAAAGGCGATAGACTTTTGTAAATTTTCACCTCTCTTCAAAACTAGATAAAGACCCCAAGAGAGAGAAAATCAAGTTGCATCCTCTGTGGGAAACTAGAGACTGGTCTGTGTGTGGCCCTGGGGGCCCTGGGGTTCAGGGCCAGCCAGATGGGCTCCCTGTGGGTGAACAGGGCCCACTTCTCCCACACAGCCCAGGGAGGAAGAGCCCCCAGTTTCAGTCTCCCATTCGCGATGGTCAGGTGACAGTGGTAGGTTAGAGACCAGGCTGTGAGGACTGCCGTCATCTGAATAATGGTCCCCCCCAAAATGGCCCTGTCCCAATCCCCAAAATCTATGAATGTTCCTTTACATGGCAAAGAATTTGCGGATGTGATTAAATTAAGAATCTTGAGGTGGGGAGATTATTCTGGATCACGTGGGGGAGGGCCCTAAATATAATCGCAACTGTCCTCCTAAGAGAGAGGCAGAAAGAGATCAGACGCGCACAGAAGAGGTAGCGGCCCTGTGGCTACAGAGGCAGGGGCTGGAGTGCTGTGGCCACAGGCCTCGGAGGGTGGCACCCACTAGAAGCCGGAAGAGGAAAGAAGGAGATTCTCTCTAGATCCCCTTGCGGGGCACAGCCCAGGTTGCACCTTGATTTTGGCCCAGTGAAACTGATTTTGAACCTCTGGCCTCCAGGACTGTGAAAGAATAAATTCCTGTTGTTTTGAGCCACCAGGTTCATGGTAATTGGTTATAGCAGCCACAAGATATTGATACGGGGATGAAAAGTCAGAGATTTGGCAAATTAGGGAAAGGAAGACAGTTTCATGTATTAACCGCTGACTTAATCTTACTAAATATTGTTGAATGATTGTAATATTTAGCAATTTCTGTGTCAAGAGAGTTTGCAAGAGAGGCTGTGGGGTCGGGAGCACTGTGGTAAGGGAGAGTTCATGCCTCCTGGTACGCTAGTTCATGCCAATACCCTAAACCAGGCAGCAGTTCCACAGCCTCTGAACTCAGTCTCCGTGGCAACAGTGGGTCCACGTAGGAATCAGCTGCGAAATACGAAGAACTAGAAGACCATTCTTTTTGATGTTCACGGCAGTAAAATATTGAACGCCTGTGGTTCTCATCCTGAGTCCCCACTTCTCTAGAAGTTCCTGAGCTTTATTCAAAGGTTATGAGCTTTGGGCAAGAATCAGACATCACGATTAGAAGTTACAGGTGTCTCGTGTGTGGTAAGATGGTGTAATGACTGAAATGGCCGTGTGGGACCTGGTAGACCATGCTAAGGAGTTCAAATTTCATTCCAAATAGAGTAGGGAATCATGGAAGACTTTGACATGGGAAAGGGAATGATCAGAATTATATATTTGAAGCCCTCCCAGCTCCCCTGTGTGGGTGACTGTAGTCATGGAGAGGCGGAAGTCAGTGGTCCAGGAGCAGATAACGGTGGCTTAAACTATGACAGTGACCGTGAAAATGAGAGAAGCAGGTGCGTCGGAGCTACGTTCTGGAGGGAGAATCTGTTAATCTGATTAACTGGAGGTGAGGCACGAGGGGAAGGGATGAACCAGGGATGACTTCTGAGGGTCTTTCTTAAGCAAGTCCAACGATGATGGCTGGAAAAGCCGTCAACGGGCGGGGCTTGTTCATGGGGCTGCGAATCAAGCGTCTTGTTGACGCCTGAGCAGAAATAACAAGTAGGGAGTCGGATGTGGGGAGCTGCAGCCCAGAGGGTAGACCTGGACCATAAATTTGAGTGTCACTGACATAGAGGTGGCATTTAAACTTTGATGATAGGGAAAAGAAGCAGAAACTTAATCGATAGCAGAGCTAAGTAGGATATTTGGTGATGACAACTGCTCTTTGTCGCTCTGTCTCTCACACACACACAGCAGTCAAACCACAACTTTCCAGGGCTTCACTGGAGAGCATGACGTGGGAGTCACCGAATATCTGGCTGCAATCTAAGGGGGAAGACAATTAAATAATCAAAGATGAACCTTTCTTCTAAAAATTGCTAGCTATCACCTAGTCATCACATACTCTTTTATATCTTTCTCTTTGGGCACTTTTCTTTAAAATGACACTGTATTGAGTATAGACAAACACATAGATGATAGGTAATATGCCAGATCGTTGAAATTTAAGATAAAATTATGGCAAATATTTAAAGATTATAGCTATAGATTGAAGATATGGAAGGATGGATAAAAACTAAGACTGATAAGAGACAGGTTTTCAAAACACTGTTTATATTTGCAACATAGTGAGTAATTTAGCATTGGTCCTAGAAAGGTTTTATTCTTATTAGAACTTAATATATTGTAAAATGTGTGCAAAAGAAAACACTGCTTTTCCTCTCTCTTTTTATTGGAAGAAATATCCAGAGGAGATGTTGTGCTTACTGTTCATGAAGCTTGAGGAGTTGGGAGGAGATCGGTCACGTGGCCAAAAGAACCATCTTTAGATTTACTGCCTTTCAAATTTCAAGAAACATAATTTGTCAGTGATCAAAAGATTCAATTCCAGTCACATGTGAACCATGCCCAACCCCTGGCAGAGACCACGTTCGGTTTACGATATTAGAAAATGTTCATCATGGCAGGTTCACTTGGGAGGTAAATTGTCTGCTTGTGATAATACAAAAACAATTAATAATACATTAGATTATCTCTTCCCATTAATCCTATAAGCAAATAATTCCACCATGAAACTCTTTGGGGAGTTTTTTTTTTTTTTTTTCGTAAATAAGAGGTTAAGAAAAGATTAAAAAGTCTTTTCCTTGAAAGGCAAGAATATCACCCCCCTCCGACATTGGATGATTTCGTCCTGGGCTCACCAAAGACACCAAGCAGCTGTCAAATATCTGTGAGCAGAATCCAGCACTTTCAAGGCCAGCAAGCTCAGTGTGAAGTTCAAGTTTCACTCTGTGAGCCTGGATCCTCCTCAAGGCCTTGCTGCCCCTTCTGCACGGATTAGAAGTTCGCAAACTTCTTCAGCCGGTCCTCCCTTCCTGCAGCCGTGGGTGAGGCTGGTATCTGCGGCCCCAGCCAACTTTGCAGAAAACCACAGTTTCGATGGAAAATCACTTTTGGTTTCTGGCTCCTCAGCAGTACTGCACATCTAATTAGCTCAACAATTGGTCCCTGTGATAAAATCAGCTAATTTTATGTTCAAATGGCTGCTCTGTGGTAAGCAATACTGTCACTCCGAACTTCACATATAAAGAAGTTGCTGAAGAAGCTGGTTACTAGGGGGTCACTGGGGGCGAACTGGTGAAGACTATTAAATTAGTAACCTAGTCAATGTTACAGTTAGTGCATGGGGTCCCACCCAGGGCTCGAATAAGACAGATTTCCAGAATGGAGGGACAGGGCCAGAAACGCCAACCTTTAAAGGGGAAAGCAGGATAAATAAAACAGAATGAGCCATCTGCAGAATTCCTCTGCTTTTAGAAATAAAACTGAATGTTTCTGATGAGATTACAGCGTTCTAGACCCTAATCTGGTAGTGTTAGAAATGACTCTCCCTATGCTAAACACCTCTGTTGTTTCAGGAGTTTGCTCAAGCTCACCCCAGATAGAAAACACTGGAGAACAGATTCCAGGGGTCACCCCTCAGCTCCCTGCTCTCCTTCCATCAGTGGTTAAAGGAATTGGTGAGACCTGAATCTCCCCTTATTTTGTAGACTCTGGCCTCAAGTTATCCTCCTGCCTCAGCCTTCCAAAGTGCTGTGATTACAGATGTGAGCCACTGCACCCAGCCCCACGTTACTTTTTAAGGTTAATGGGAAAGCACACATCAACTTCTTTATGGTATAAAAGCTAATAATATCACCTCTCGCAGGCATTGCAAATTATTGATTTCTTATGTGTGCACGTGTGTGTATTATCAATAATACCAATTGAATGAACCATTAGAAATTCATACCTGTTTTAAAACTAAAAACAAAGGCCTCAGAAATACATGAATGCATACAATTTTATATAAAGACACAGAGATACATACCTATATCTAAACATATCTATTATAGCTATGTATGCATATAAATAGTCAAAGATTTATTAATGATGTCATTTATGTAAAATGCTTAAAACAGTAATTAGCATGTAATAGGTACTCAGTTGGTATTGTTATTGCTGTTCTATTATTACTATTATTATATAGCTATGTATACACACACTATATACAACCATGTTATATAAACTCCATATTATATTACTATATGATTGTAGTAGGATGTTCTGCTGAAAATTAAACTTGTGTTTTTCTTTCTCTACTGTTTGAGGTGCCAGAAAGTCACTCGCCTGTGGCAAATCATCCTTGAGCCACTGTTGTCAGCTGCCGTCCCTGGACTGGGGCTGGCAAGGATGCCTTGGGGCCAGTGGCAGCGGCAGCGTTCACACAGCCCGCATCCAGCCAGCACCCACACGCTACTTCGAATCCTGTGGCCCCACCTGCCTCCTACCTCAGCCCCAGGGCCGTGCGCGCTCACGCCCTTCATCGGCTGTGCGCACCTGCAGCGCCTCGCCCCGCACTCACACCGCGTGCGTCCCGCCTCCTGCCCGGCACGCGGCACCCGCAGCCCGCGCTCGTGCAACCCGGAGCGCGGAGTAAACCCCCGGGCGACGCCATCCAAGGGCAATATGCCTCCTTGTCGTCCTCCGGGATGACTGGTCATGTCATAATGCTCCAACAACCTGCTACTGGTAGCAGAGGCCGACTCGCACTGGGTCCTCCTCCTGTTCACCCCCTCCGCCTGCCCCTTACTCCTGCTCCCCGGCACCATGCGCCCCAATGCGCCCCCCGCACAAGCCTTTGGCTCGGGCTCTGCTTTCCGTGGGGTCCAGGCTAAGACAAAAACCACGGGTCACCTGCACGCAGGTGCCCAGGGAGCCCTACTGCTCCCCAGGATGGGGTACACAATGAGATGCGTTGGTTCTGGAAAAGGAGATGACTTGGCCCTTGTGCTGTGCTGTCCAGAAAGGGAAAGGAGCGAGCAGTCCCTCCTGCAGCACCTGATGGGCACAGGGACCGTGCTCCCTGGCCGTCCCCTGCCCTTGGGATAAACCACGGTGAGGGTGGGGGACAGGGAGCCAGGATGTCATGCCTCTGCCCCCACCGTGTGGCGCACAGGCCCATGATCTCCCCCAAGGGACTGCTGTGCTGTCTGGTAGGGTAGCCACTAGCCAAATTTAAATATTAGTTTAAATTAATCAAAATATTAGGTTCCTCCGTCATACAAGCATATTTCGAGTGCTCAGTAGCCACATGTGCAGAGGACACCACTGCCACCCTGGCAGAGGGCGGGTGGTGCTGGAGTGCTGGCTTAGAGTCGCGGCTCTCCGGGTTTCAGTCAAGTAGCTGGGACAGAAATACCGGACTTCAACTCATCTCCCAGTGGAATCGAGGGCCAGTTTTATTTACGTGGTACCACAAAAGAGATGTGACAGTATTTGTTCTCTGATCTGGTGATAAAGTAGTTGTATGTGGTTATGTGAGCAGCAATGGATATCTGGATGCTGCACGCATAGGAATCCCCAGTCTTTATGTATATATGTATTTAATTCCCCTGTGCTTAGGGACAGAATACCCAAAAAGCATTTGGTTAGAACAACTATCTAGGATATAAGATTAACATTTCAAAAATCTACTAAAATAATGGAGAAATGATTAAAGCAGCTAATTAACTAATTATCTAGTACCTAAGTCTTATCTCCCATGGATATCAGTTATCTAAAATCAAATGGGTTCTGTTCAAAGCAAAAGGTAGAAATGGTACTAGGGCAGAAACTGGAAAATAATTTCCAAGTAAGCCTCTCAATCATCCCAGGGAAGGCAATGCCCTTTTGAACTTGAAGTCTCCACCGTGAACACCAGGACATCATCTCATTTCAAGATATTCTAGAGGGAGGTCAACATGCCTCCAGAGCTGCTTAGCATTACTTCTGGTGCCCTGGGGGATTATGAATCATTACATTAGGCGATTTATAGATAGCATTGATCAGATGTGACTTCTAGTATGAATTACGGACATTGCCTTTATAATTAAACATACTGGGATGAAACCAAATCGAACTCCATTTTAAGTTCTTGGTTGGAGTTGGTCCTCTGAAGGGCTCAGTGTGACGTCTTGCCTGGTATAGGTTCTTCTACTCATCTCTCAAACATAAGTGATCCTCGGGTACTAAGCCTTCTCTCATCTCTTCACTTCTCCCAAGTGATCTCATCAGTAACTGAGGTTTCATTTAGTCAATATAAGTTGATAACTCCCAATAATAGTAAGGGCTCCTGTTTATTGAGCACTTACTATATGCTAGGCCCTGTGCTTCTTGAATATTAACCCAGTGAACAGTCCCAATAAGGTAGGAACAGCCCATCTTTCCTCCCAACAGCCACGTGGATCCCCATATCATCCTCAAACTCCATTTCCAAAACTTAACTTACCTTCCCCACACATCTGCCTGTGCTCCTCCACACTTTGGCAAAGAAAGTCACCAGCCATCAACCTGTAGGTCACCCTGAACCCATCCCACTCATTGACTGTCCACCTCCAGTGAAGTTTCAAGTTCCATTAGTTACACTTCCTATGTATCCCTTCGGCCCATTCACACTTCCACCATCCCAGACAAAGCTCCCATCATTTCTGGCCTAGAGTCCTGCAGCAGCTGCCCAGCCGATCTCTCCACAGCCAGTCTGTCCTCTCTTTAACTCCATTCTATGGATGTTGCTCTAAGTCTCTGAGCATTTGAAAAATGGGGATAATGGAGCCCCCCTCATCCTCATAGATTTACTTGAGTTAAATAAGACAGGTGGCTCTCTAAGCATCAGGTACCTGATGATAAGTTATACAGATATCAAGACAATCTGATGCCAGAGACTACGTGTGTAACCACCACCATCAGTGCCCAGATAAGCCCACGTTGTCAGAAAAGCCATGATGAAATGTATAAGAGAAAGGGTAATTTAAAGGTAAAAACTTCTCAGAACAGAAACATGAATATATTCACATGACTCCAAAATTTAGCAGCTTAAAAGAACATACATTTATTATCTCATGGCTTCTGTGGCACAGCTTAGCTGGGTGCCTCTGGCTCAAGGTCTTTCGTGAGGCTTCAATCAAACTGTCAGCCAGGGCTGCAGTCCCATCTGAAGGCTGGACTGGAGTTGGGGGGCTTCCAAGCTCGCCCACGTGGTTCTTGGCAGGCTTTTGCCCTTTGCCACTTGAGCCTTTACACGAGGCTGTCTCAAGACATGGCAGCTGGCTTCCCCGAGGGCAAGTGATCCCAGAGAGAGACAGAGGGAGAGAGAGAATGACAGAGCCCCCACAATGGGAGCCACGATCTTTTATCAGCCTAGAGTGACATCCCATCACTCTGTCATTCATTAGAAGTGAGTCACTAAATCCAGGCCATACTCAAGGAGAGGGGACTACACATGGGCAGAAACCCCTGGGGGCTGTCCTACAGGCTGCCTACCGTGACCAGCCAAGCAGACATCATAGCCTTGGAGGGAGGCAGGCCGGGCCATGGAACGAACAGGCTCCGTCAGCACCTCCCTCAACCCTCTCGGCCCCTCGGAGTTGAAGTGACCATGAGCCATGTGTCCTGCTACCGCTCACTGGTGGACACACCCCTGCCCCGGACTCCACCTCTCTGCCCCCACACGGAAGGAGCAGAGAACCTACACATTCCTGGGGCTGCTGCATGCTAGACTTTGTGCATAATTCTACACCAGATCAGCATTCTAGTAGCTACTAGCTCTACTGTCAGAAGTCAGTCCACAACAGAAAATACAACGATGACTAAAATTTGCGCATTATCACGAAACTCTAAAAATGAAAGCAACATCAAGTTCTTTTTTTAAAGAACTAAATCTCTGTTAAAGGAGGTTTTAAAAATACTATACAAGTTAGTAGTGAAAATAATCATTTTGTGATATAAAGTATATATCTCTGAGAAGTATTTTTATTATAATTCAATTTACTGCTACTGGCAAGAGGGTGAGGATTATGGTTGAATTCTGTCCTCTACGAAAAGATGTGTTGGACCCTAACCCTTCGGAATGTGGCTTTACTTGGAGATAGGGTTTCACAGATTGGATTAGAGTTGGCCCTAATCCAATAATATGACTGTAGAAATTTGGACACAGAAATAGACACACATAAGGGGAAGATGACGTGAACATACTCAGGGCGCAGACGGCCACATACAGCCACGGAGAGAGCCTGGAACAGGCCTCAGACGGAACTGGCCCTGCCCACACCCTGATCTCGGACTTCCAGCCTTCAGACCTGAGAGACAAGAAACGTCTGTAGTTTGAAGCTGCCCAGCCTGTGGTGTTTTCTTCGGGTGACCCGAGCAAATTAATCCAGAGAGAAAAAGAAAAGAGAGAGAGATTCAGAGTGAGAGAGACGGGGACAGAGACTGTATTTTCTGTATTTTCACGAGTGACATATTCGTCTGGATAAGTCGATTTTAAAGAGAAATGCACAGGAGCATGCTCTTAAAATCTCACTTAGCACGTTCATCAGGCACAATGGCTCTGCTCCAGGAGGCTGGGAGAAATTTCTAACAGGTGTGCAAACAGAACATGACTCTGGGTAGAACCAGGCTCCCCTCTGAAGTCGGGACCTGGCCCCCGTCACGGCGGACCCTACCTTCTGGTAGTCGTCCCGGGACCGCAGGGCCGCCTCCATCTGCTGGGCCGAGGTCGCGTAGATGGCTGAGCGGTACTGAGTGCCGTGGTCGTTGCCCTGGCGCATGCCTGGGAGAGCGGAAAACAGGGAGATTAGGCAGGGTCACCGGGCCACGGTGCCAGGTCCGCCCGGGGCAAGATGCGCGGCGTCGTTCTGACGCTTTCTCATCTGGTCTTTAGGACTGAGGTGCTGCTAAGGGCTTGTTTTAATTTTATCTTGACATAGCCTTCTATAAACAAGCGTGGAATGCATCTGTTTTGATTTGCCTATTTTAATTATAACAAACATCTTTGAACTTAGGTAAATGTATCACAGGCCTTGGATCATACTAGATGCTCTATAAATGTGTATCTTTATACGCAAATATTTAAGTAAGAACCTACTCCACCTATCACACGGAACATACTACAATTCATTGCACACCATTTCCTTGCATCCTAATGAGACGCCCTGTGCGGACGATGGGGAAATGGACAATGTGGGTAAGTGCCTGCCACGATGTTTGGCGTGCAGGAGTCCTAACCTGCAACTAAGGTCGCCCACCTAGTCTAACGGAAACCTGGGACGTGAGGTCAGCACCACGCACTTCCACCTGTCCCAGCAGTGCGGGTGGCATTCCACTGCTGAGTGAGTGAGAGAGTCTGCACAATGAAACAGCCACAGCCTTACCATAGAGCCCCGACAGACCGCCGGGTCATAGTCAAAATGGACCATTTAGAAATTAGAAATAAGACACAGAGACACGAGATCACTTTTCAACCAGTCGCACTCCAAGTACAGTAAGGGGAAACAGAGACCAGCAAGGTAACCAGGCATTAGAGGCGTTATGGGAAAACTCCGTGCAGGTTAAAAATAACAGGGGTCGAAGAGGGGAGTGGGCAAGTTCATGTGACCGGGGGCAAGGGGCCCAGTTCTGGAAGGCTGCATCGAGGATGCAACTTGTGTCCCTGAGAGAGCAGCAGGTGGGCACTGAGGGCCGAGATGCTCTTCAGGAGGCAGAACAGGTAAGGGTCGGGGAACAGCGTGGCGCCTGCAGGGGCGTGGAAGGGACTGGAACTGCTTGCAAGAGCAGCTGCAACGCGGGCAGCAGCTGTGTCGAAGCCCTGAGGCCCAGCTTCTCAAGAAGATGAGCGCTTCGGCAGCGAGCCTGAAGCCCGGATGAGAAAGACGGTCCACCGGGAAAAATGCCTGGGTGCTCCGCAGGGTAAAATCCGGACAGAAAACCGACATCTAGGAGCTGCTGCAAATGTAAGACGTGGCCCTGTTTGTGTCCTCCCTGACTCGAGGAACAAACGAAATACTCGACTGTCATAAGTTGACTTATGATGCTGTTCTGCAGAGGGCAACAGTAGCCAAAATTGTATTTTGAGAAAGGACAGAAAAATGTCATTGAGAGACAGAATAACCCCTAGATGTCTTTCCTTCTTCTGCAAACAAATATGTCCTCTCCAGTCAAAAGGACTCCTCTAGTGCCAACTGTGTACTCAACAC
Source organism: Lepilemur ruficaudatus (assembly GCA_963574885.1). Taxonomy (NCBI): domain Eukaryota; kingdom Metazoa; phylum Chordata; class Mammalia; order Primates; family Lepilemuridae; genus Lepilemur; species Lepilemur ruficaudatus. Next base: position 95,540 of record CAUYRT010024747.1, read on the forward strand.
TGTGGAGGCCACGGAAGAATTAGGTCATAATCCTTGATCTCCAGAAATAACCCAGACAAGGGAGGCAGGGCGGAGAGCAGGCGCGAGCTTGGCACTGCACCTCGCTGTGAGAGGTCTTGGGCATCGCTCCTCATTCAGTCCTCACGTGAGTCCCGTGATGAAGATATTCATAACCCTCCCAGACAAAAAGGAAAATTATGGATCAGAGACATTAGGTGACCTGCCCCCTGACATTAAGTGAGGTCACATAGAGGATAAATGGCTGTCCCGTGATTTAAACCTCAATCTACCTGACACCAATGCTCTTTCTCCTTTCAAAATTGATGCACAGTCACAGCAAAACAATCGAAGACAACGGGACAAAGTGTCCTGGATGTGGCGTACGAGGTGCGGAGAAATAAGAACGAGCTTGGTATGTTCTGAGGACTGCGGAGAGACACTGGGTCCCCCAAGGGCCCTGGTCGGAAATGAAGTTGGTCACTTGAGCGTGAGGCCACACAGGTATCTTGACAAGTCACACCTGGGCCAAGAGATGCTTGGAAAGATCAGACTCGTGGGAGCTGCAGAATTCTGCGGAACCCTGGCTGAGTCAATCTTGGACGACCCGGAACTCTCTTTTACACAGTCTCAACAGATACTGCAGAGTTCACCGTGCCCTCTGCTCGGCTTTGGAAAAACTAAGAGGATGAATTATGGACACTGTTTGGCTGCTTGCACGTCCCAGGAAAGCAAGCAGTGGGCTTGCTGTGGGGGGTGAACGGAGAATTACTGGCTCAGAAACAACATCTTGTGCTTAAAATTCTCCCATAATGCTCTAGAAACTGATTAATGAGGACTGGGCTTTGGGGCATTCTGCATGAGGACTGACCTCTTGGCATCTACCAACTGTTTGAGATTTCTCCATCCGCCTTCTCCAAAGAAGATTTTAAAGGGACAAACCACCCTGAGATTGCTCTAAGATTTCTCTCCCTCTCAGCAGAGCTGGAGAAACCACTAGAAAACACAGAAATGCTTAATCCTTACTGAAGCACAGGGGATGAGTTTATCCATCCTGATTTTAAAGGGAAGTTCATGCTATCGGTTGGTGCTAGGTGATCACTTTGTGGGGTCCCAGAAGTTATCAGCTGATAGTGAACACCAGGGCAGGCAGGAACATATGCCTAAGGGTCTGAAATTACTATCCCTACCTTAGAGAACTTCAAAGGAGCAAAGGCATTAAGTAGGACGACCCATATTGGTTGCAAATATACAGGGGCTCCCACCAGCATGAACTCCACGTTCTTCCCTTCTACAGACTGTTGCTAAGAAAAAAAATGACCCCAACCCACAGTCCACTGCAGCAGAAGGCCACCTGCATCTGGCAGTGGTCCAGGATGATGGCCTAAGCGGAAGAGCCAACCCACGTGTTGTTTCAGCGTGGCCTCCTGCCTTCTGCTGGGAAACAGGGTCTCCGAGGGAAAGGATGCTACAGTGCCCTGAAGTCCTCCCACAGCAGACGAGCCTGCATCCCTTACAGGGACGGGTGGCACTTATTATCGCCCACGTGAGCCTTCCTGGCACACCTGGCCTTTCCCTCAGGTGTCTGAGACAAGCCTTATTAATATGGAATGATCTCACTTTACCTGATTGAAAAGTTAATTCTGACAGTTTTAACTGATGGCCCATTTTAAATTTAAAACATTGAATAAATGAAGGGACAGCCCTTATTTCATCAAAAGGAAGGGAGGAAGGGAGGGAGAGAAGTCATCGAAACAGCTAAGGACCCCAGAGCCCTCACCTGGGCTTTGCCTGCGTTATCCCAATTCTGCAAGTGCCTGGAGTAGTGTGAGTGTCAAACCCAGCTCCCAGAAAGTGGGACTAATACTTAGAAAGAGGTCAGGTGCCCGGACAAGGCCAGTGGCACAGCTGGAACCATCTAACTCCAAAGTCCATGATCTTAACCACTATTATTCCAATTTGTAAATAATATGTAATTTAAGTTAAAAAAATGGAATGTAGTGGACTATGAAAGATATCATGTGGCTCTCTTCTAAAAGGAAAGGTCCTGTCGTCACTATCATTCTCGCAACGTTCTCTGTATTTTTTCATGCGATGCATCTCAAGAGAGATAAAAGAATATTGTTATCTAACAGAGGTGCCAAATATTCACGCAGTATCTAAAAACAAAAAGAAAGGCTTTGATTTTCAGTAATGAGCAGGCATTAGTTCTATAATCATAAATAAATCATTTTGAATAGAGTTGGTGATTTTTTCCTAAAAGGTAAAAAGTTATCTTAGTGTGGATTTTGCTTATATAAAAGGGAAATTCTATTTATGACTGGCCAAAGGGGAAATATTTTTGATTATTGTATGTCCCCTAGAATGTCGTCTGGGACTCCGTATCTGTTTATGCTCCAAACTCCCAAGTTTGGCCAAATAATGAAAGTATAAGGAAACTTTCAAAATACTCAAATTGTTATGTCACCATTTTCAATCCGATTCTTAACGTTTTGTAGCAAAAGTCAGCCAAAGTTTTCCCCACTACAAAACATCAGGCGCACAAATGAGATTTACAGGATGCGTACATGTGAATCAGTACGAGGCATACATGTGAGTGCACATGCACGGGGCTAGTCCCTCATCACGGATGTTGGTCACGTTATGAGCAAAAGGAGCAATCAACATATTATGCCTTTGTAGGTTCCAGATTCGATCACAGAAAAATACGTAAAACACAAATGTGCAAAAGTACACATAACACAAATGCATAGTTATTAAAGTGTCCACTTCATGATTACTTTGTAATTATACAAAGATATTAGATATTATACAATGTGATTATAATTATTTAATATAAAGTGAACACTCACGCAGCCATCACCGATGTTGAGAAGCAGAGCACGGCCGGCCCCCTTCAGAGGCCTCCGTGTGTCCTCCCTGAGGACAATTCCCTCCCTCTCTCTAGTTGGTTTTGTGACAGTTTCCTCAGCACATAGACACATCCAGAAAAAACATAGTTTAGTTTGGTCTGCTTTTGAAATTTATATAAATGAAATTATACGGTGGTTCGAATCTTTCACTTACTACTATGCTCATGAGCTCCTTCCACTGTCTTCATTATCACGGCTTTATAACACCCCACTGCATGAATAAACCACGAAGCATTTACACATTCTACTGCTGATGACCACCACCACCTTAGGTATAACAGAACACATGAGTGTATAGCAGAATACATGCACGCATACGTGTGACAGAGTACATGTCAAGAATGTTCTGCAAAAAAGCATTCAATGCATGCAAAGAACATTCTTGACATGTTTTCTGTTCCACATATCCATGAGTTTCTCTTGAGCACATACCCAGAAATAGAACTGTTGGCTTACAGGGTTTGCATGTCTTCAACTTAATGACATGCTGACCCATTTTTCCAGAGTAGTTGCACCAATTTGCAAACCCACATTACTGCACAAGAGTTCTCGGAGCTCTAAATATTTGCCAATTCGTTAAAGTCTGCCGAGGTCAGACTTTTTACTTTTGTCGGTCTGCTTGGTATGTAATGGAATCTCACTTGGTCTTAATTTGCATTTGCCTGATTAATAATGACATCATCATTTCATATGTTTCTTCACCATTATTCAAGTACTTTGCTCATTTTTCAATTAGTGGCTTGTCTTTTTTTCCTAAAAGAAATCTACCATATATATTTTTAAATCTTTTTTTTATTATTCTGAATACTAATCCTTTATCAAATAAAATCTCCCTGTTCTTGGCAGTTTCTTTATGATGTTTTTTGATGAACCAAAGTTGTGACTTTAATACAGTGGAATTCATCAAATATTTTTCTTCTATGGATTAGTGTTTTTTGTGTCTTGTTTAGGAAATTCTTCCCAAGCCCAAAGTCATAATGATATTATCTCCTTGAAGTTTTGCACATTTGCCTTTCACATTCAGCTCTTTAATCTACTTGGAATTGATTTTTGTGTATGGTGTAAGGGGAAAATCCAATTAAATTTTTTACTATAAGAATATCATCTTATCACTATTGATTAAAAAGTCATTCTTTTCCCAGGACTGTGAAATGCCAACTGTATCACCTGTCATATAAGCATGCTTCTGGGTTCTCTATTCTGCTGCATCGGTCCATTCCTCTGTCCCTACATCAAATTCACATTGTTTTAATAGCTGTAGCTTTATAATGACTCTTGATATCTGCAAGAATAATTCCTCTCATCTTCTTGTTCTTATACAATAGCATCTTTGCTGTTCTCGGACTTCTGCATTTCCTTGTAAATGTCAAAATTAATTGTTAAAAACACAAAACAACAACAAAAAACTGTTGGGATTTCATTTGGGTTTGCACTGAATTTATAAAACAATTTCGGGAGAATCGATGTGTTCACAAACCATAACCAAGACCCAATATTGGATCTTCCAGCTGCCCAACCACTGAGCCAACGCCACGTTTCTTTAGTTTTTTTTGGTAGCACTCGACTTCAAGGTACCGATTCCTGGTAAAAAAATAAACCCTGAAATTCCAGTGACTGAACTTAATAGAAGTTTCTTTCTTAATCACGCAGATTCAAATTAGTGAAAAGGAGTTGGTAACAGCTCTGCTTCAGGAACTCTTCCGAGGCCCAGGCTGACAGTGGCTTAACCATCGCCAACATGTTGCTTCCAAGGTTTTCCTTGGCCATGACATTTCGCAGCAGATTGAATGTAAAGAGAAAAGTTCACAGATAATGCAGGAGGATTTTATGGGCCAGGTTTGTGAAGTAGCATATGTCATTTCTGCCTCGTTCCATTGGCCAGAACTCTGTCATGTGGCCACTGCAAGGGAGGACGGGAAATGTCCGGCTAGGGAAAGGTGAATAGGCATCCTGCCATATTTTTCTGTCATTACACACTTGCTTCTTTCCTTGATGTCCTGCATGAGCTAGGACCCCTCAATACAATGCTGATTAAAAGTTATAGTGACATTGTTCTAGTTTATCAATGTCATCTGTCACCCAAGCTGGAATGCAGTGGCCTCATCATAGCTCACTGCAATCCCAAACTCCTGGGCTCAAGGGATCCTCCTGCCTCAGCCTCCCAAGTAGCTGGGACTACAGGCACACATCATTGCACCCAGCTGATTTTTCTATTTCTTGTAGAGATGAGGTCTTGCTCTTGCTCAGGCTTGTCTCGAACTCCTGGCCTCAAGCAATCCTCCCACCTCGGCCTCCCAAAGAGCTAGGATTACAGGCGTGAGCCACCGCTCCCAGCCAGATACTCTTTATCAGATTAATAGTCATCTTTTATATGTGTTTTTTATTGTCATTTATGAATACTGAATTATATTCAATATATTGAATATAAAGTGGTTAATTACATGAGTCAATACTTAACTGTTGAACCAAGCTTGTATTCTGTGGAGGAACCTACATTGGTCATGATGTATTATCTTCTTATGTAATAATACTATTAAATTCAGTTTGCTAATCCCGATTTCTGCATATGCGGTCATGAAGTAAGATTGTTACTTTCATGAAGTAAGATTGTAAGACTTTCTTACATCGTCGAGTTTTGGTATCAAGATTACGCAACGATCATAAGATGAACTGCATCTCTCTCTGATCTCTGGAAGACAACATGGAAGTTCGCAATTATTTCTTCCTTAAATGTTGCAGAACTCACTGATGAAGCCATCTGAACATAGTGGTTTCTGCATGAGAAGCTTTTTAAATACCAATTCAATTTCTTTAATGATAATAGTCTACTTAGTTTTGCTATGCTGTATTGTTAAAGAATTTCTTTATCTAACTTTTCAAATTTATTGACATAAAGTTACTTATAACGCCCTCCTAGTATCTGAAAAGTCTCCTGAATCCGTAGTGGAATCCCATTTTGTATTCCTGAAATTGGATGTTTGTGCCTTCTCACTTTTTCCTTGATCAACTTTCCAAAGTTTTATCAATTTTATGGCCATTTTGAAATACCAACTCTTGGCTTTTTTTGATCCTTTCTACTGCCTGTTTGCTTCCCATTTCCTTTATTTCTGCTCTTTATTATTTCCTATTCTATACTTCTTGGGTTTATTTTGCTGCTGATTTTCTAAGTTCTTGAGACGGACGCTGGGCTTGGCCTTTCTTCTCATCTCTTATAGGAATAGAAGGCTCTATGGTTCCCTCCAAGAACTGATTTAGCTATGTCTTATGAGTTTTGATGTGTACTATTTCAATTATAATTTAATTCAAAATATTTCCTAATTTCCATCATGATTTATCTTTGATAAATAGGATATTTCGAAATTTTTTAATTGTCTAACATAAGGGGGTTTTCTAGATATCTTTTTGCTACTGATTTCTAGCATAATTGCATTATGATGAGAAACATAATCTATATGATTTTAATCCCTTTGAAACATACTGAGCTTTTCATGGCCTAGTGTACGTTCTGTGTGCAATTGACAAGGTGCACTCCCAGGCGTAGGGGACAATGTTCCATACGTCCACCAGGTCAAGTGCTCTAATTGGGTCGGTCACACCCTCTGTAGCCTTCATCAGTCTCTCAAAACTCAAATTTTCTGGGATTTGCAAATCTGCTCATAACAAAGGTGTCACTAATCCTCTGCGTACCTGTCTGGTTTACTGCGTTCCCTTCCATCTCGACCTGATAATTCCTAGTAATTTTCTCAGCTCTTTGATATGATGATTTTAATACTTTTTTATATTTTATCCAACATTTTGAGTTGTTCTCAGTGAGAAAGTTGGTCTGAATAACCCAGCCTGCCTTTACTGGAACCTGGAAATTCTAGCTCCTGCCAATGTGATCAGCTCTGATTTTTCTCTTATCTAATTTAGTACTCTTTTATGTGAAGTGGAGTAATACTTCTGACTTCGTGTCTTTTTATCGATTTTATATCATTTCGGAAATTTATTCAAATTCTAAATGACCTAACAATTACTATCTAACGTATGTGAAATTCTTCCTCGCTTAAAGTTTTCAAAAGCCTGATTTCTCATCTTGCAAATCCTTAACAGGATTATAAAAGGATAATGAACAGCACGAGGGGTTCAAGATCACTGGATGATGTGCTGCTGTTTCCAGCCACGGTGGGTCATGTTTTCTGCTCGCTAATAGTATTGTATAGTGACGTGGGGTCGTGTGTCACACAATGGAAGAACACAGGCTTAGAACTGAGCCCTTATGTCCGAATTCCAGCTCCGTCACATAACGTACTAACTGGCTTGTACCAAATCACTCCACATCTCTGGGCCTGTTTGTTTATCTGTAAAAAGGGTCTAAGGTTCGCAGGTTGCTTTAAAGATCAAATTGGATTATGCTTACACGTAAGCAGCTAAGTGCCACGCTCAGCCCAGAAAAGACCCCCAGTGAGTCTTTGGTTCGGTTTGGAGCCACGAAACCCTAACAACACTCGAAAAGCAAAGGAAAGATGTTAAATATAAGCTCTCCAGCCTTATATGAGAGAGCGGTTTGAAAGTGCACGTGACACTTCTGCAAACAGCAAAGACGCAATGTGCATGTATGATAATGTCATGCAAGCAAGAGGATGACTGAAAGAACAATTAATAAAGAAAAATATCGGTTAAACTCTTTGTTCCATTTCTCTCTGTTTCTGAAATTCCTAAAAGAATGCAACCCCTTTCAGAATTCATAATGCTGGGTTTGGGTCGTTTCTGCATTTTATATTTGTGCAGCTGTTCCCACTATCAGTATGCACATCTGCTCATTAGCAATACAATATAATTCCCACTGTCTAATTATTTGCAGATGATAGATTCCTTGTACATGGTCTAAAAAAAGGATAGTCCTTCAAAACTGGTGACTTTTTTTTTTAAAATTAACTTAAAAGGGTCAGCACAACCAAGTTCAGATATTAATTTGGCAAGTTCAAATCTATGAACACCAGCACTTAATTGCCAGGTTGATGGGAAACAGAAGGAGACTAGGATTTTTCTCCCTCCAATTAATGTTTCCCAGAAGACAGCACGGGGGGCTCACTGCTCCAGAGCACCCCTGGGAAGAGACGGGCAAACCTGCTGAGGATGGAAGGGGCCTCCTGTCGCTGGGGACCTCCTGGAAACAGTGTGCATGGAGCAAGGCTTCATGGCGAGTGTGTGTGGCTGGGTGGGGGCATGTGGGGTCCAAGGGCATGGGATAGGGAGGAGTCCTTGGGGGTTCTCTAGTTCCAAGCACAGGCTAAGGAACCCCACACGGTCCCGCACTCATGGCTCTGGGGGCTAACACAGCCAGCCAGGGTGTGCGGGCTGGGGCCCCCTGGGGCAAGCCAGGCCGAGCCTTCTGAGGACAAAGAGGAGCGTGGCGTTGGAGGAGCGGCGTGGGTATGGGAGGGAAAGGGCTGATGAGGAGTTGATTGAGGATAAAGGGTACGAACCAAGAATAGGAGTAATCAGAGCATGAGCGGGGAGAAATGACAGAGAGATGCTGGGACTCACGAAGGAACAAACCGCAGCTGTGGACGTGGCTCCTCCACAGGCGGCGTGAGCACAAAAGTCGTCAGACGCCGAGTGCTGACTCTACAGTGGGCACCACGGGCGACATTCCCCCCTACATCCTCACATACGCTTAGGGGCAGGAACTGTTTCCCAGATGCGGAAACAGAGGCTCGTTCACTCGTGCCACGAGAAAACGTTTAATCCGACACTTCTGAAGGGGTCAGAGAATAAACAAGAAACAGGTAAACCGACAAATACTTCTACCTTGAGATACCTGTTAGGAAGGAGAGCGCGCGGTGGTGGAGGGACACGGGGGGCTGGGGGCTGGGAGACCTCTCTGCAGCTGGGACGTCTTCACTGAGGCCTGAAGGACAAGAAGGCGCGGTCCCACCAAGAGCTGTGGGCAGACGGAGCAGTAGGCACAGCCCCCAAGGCAAGAAGGTGCCTGTGTCCTGCAGGAGCGGAGCAAGGGAGCCCGTGGCTGCCGACACGCAGGGGGCGCAGGCTGCATGGACTCTGCGGCGGGAGCCGGGGCGGGGAAGTGGGCACCAGGCCGCGCTGGCCACCACACAGAGACTGCACATCATCCCAGAGCAACTGGGCAACCAGCAGAGTGCTTTAAGCGGGAGAGAGACACGCCTCGTTTTGAGTTTTTAACAGGTTACTGTGGAACAGGAAAGGGCAGGCAGGCCAGGTGGGAGGCGGTCACAGGACCCCGGTGGTCAAGAAGACACAGAAGGGAACGAGACTCACACAGCTCATGCATGGCACTGAGCCGCGGCTCCCCTAACCCCAGAGTCCAAGCTTTTAACGACAGTTTTGATTAAAGACATTTTAATTAAAGGAATGTTTTAATTAAGTTTTCAGAGGGGTGACTGGGAGTTCATCACCAGCTTATAGTGGAAGTGTTAGTTAGGATATAGGTTCAGCTGCTGTAGAAAAGGAGAAAAAAGGAAAAACGAACCAAAATATTTATAGTAATTTGAACAAGGCAGTTCTTGCTGACAGAGTCCAGCCTGGCATGGCGACGATGGATCCTTCCGCTTTGCAGCTGTATTAGCAAGAGAGTGTGGCCCGACCGCGTGGTCCACGACGGCTCACGCTTCACCCCTGCACCAGCGCGTCAGGAGGGAGGAGGTGGAAGAGAACACCCCTTCCTCCACGTCCACACAACCCAGAAGCGACACACCTTCTCTTCTGCTTAGGCTCGGCAGTTAGAATTTTGACGTATGGCCACACTTAGCTCTCGGGAGTCCGGGGAATTTAGTCTTTGCTGGCGGCTGCGTACTGGCTAAAGTCCTCACACTGCACAAGTGCGGAAACCGACCGATCCTGGGGTCAACCTGCCATCTCGGCCAGAGGCCTCTGCAGGAAGGCTGCTGCTCCCGAAGGAGGACACGGGGACGGTTTCCTGGCCACACAGTCCCCTGGGAGGGCTTGGCGCTACCACGGGAGGCGCACACATCCAGCTGTGCCGCAGGCGTGGCCTAGAGGCTGCGGAGTGCGTGGTGTGTGAGCATTTCGGTTTTCCAGAGACACTTGATGTGGTGGTGAATAAAATGGGCATTCGATTTAAAGTGTAATTAAATGCATAGTAGCACTTTAATACATTTGCTTCTGAATATAAAGGCACGACTATGAACACGTGGGGGATCCATAAGAACGTCCATCCTTAGAAGAGGTCAAGAAGCTTGGACCTCTCCAGTGCAGGGGAAGGAAAACAGACTGGAGCTGTGGGCAGAGCTGGGTGCAAATGTGCCGTCCACACCACGCGCGATTGCGAGGTTTTCTTCTCTTCTGTTCGATGAAGACGATGATCCCTACTCTATAGAGTCACGGTCAGGATCAAATGAAATTAGAATTATAAGACATCTGTCACTAAGTCTGGCCCAGAAGAGGTGCTTAACAAACGTCACTATCCTTTGCCCTTGGATCGAGGAGAGCAAAATGGGTTGTGATTGAGGAGTCAGATTTATGGGGTAAAGTCAGACAAAACTGGTCTCTGTCTTGTGTTCTTGTGGCTTGGCCCAAGGCACATGGTCTCTGCCCTGCAGCCAAAGCAGGAATAGGAGGAAGGAACCGTGGCACAGGGCACAGGCCGGGCATGAGAGGCGGGACCGGGTCTGCTTCTCTCCATTGCCGTGTCAGCAGCGAACTTGACCAAGGATCCACCAGCCCTACCCCCAGCAGCATCCCAGAATGAAAATGAAACAGTGCTGAGCTCTCTCTCCAACAAGCACGGGAGACAAAAGAATCTCCACGGGTAGAAAACTCACACGTTAGTAGATGAATGTGAATATTTTCCTACAGAAAGAAATCAAGGGCAATGTGAAAAATAAATGTAAAAATCCAGTGCTATGGTGCTCAAAGGGTGGGAGTGAACACTGGGGAATTGGGGGGTGGGGCGTAGACCCAAGGCTGAGCGACGTGGGGGGTCACTGTGGAGGGGTGGGATATGCTTGAAAAGTAGTGGGGGAGCGGAATTAGGGGTCTCAATAGGGGAAAGGAATTCCTCAAAAACTGATTCATGTGATTAACTGTACACCTAGGTAAATTCACTTCGAATCATTTAATTGTACACTTAAAATGGAGTGTTGGTTGTACGTAAATACAGTTGGAGCACTATGTATATACTCTATGGACTACTTTGACAGAGTAGGTTTTTGAATGTAACAAGATAAGTCAACTTGAGTGGTAATATATTTTGGGAAATCAGTTCACTACAAATTGTGACTGTAAACATTGTACTGTAAATGCTTTGTAGTTTTCCCCCCCCCAAAAAAAAAAGAAAAAAGAAAGCATATTGTCTTGGAAAACAAAGGATATGAAGAAGGAGCGAATGATTAAATCCATCAAATGCTGCCAATAGGCCAAGAAAGATGAGGACAGACAATTGACCAAACAAACTGGCATTTTCTATGAAGTACAATAGGTATAAATATTACATTCCATTTTGCAAGCAGATTACTGAAAGAATAAGTGAGGTTACACAGCTCCCTAACCCTGAGATAGAGATATGTAACATGTGGGAAACTACAGATAACTTTGACTTCTATTTTTGCTTGTTAGCACACCTGCACATTTTATTCTGTGAGATATATCATGCAAAGTTTATTTTTTTTCTCCTTTCGATAGTTTTTAAAAAGATAACCAGTTTGGAGTCTGGTATGGCAGAATGATTTGTTTTAGACCATCCTCTCATAGATTTTTTTTTAAAAAAACTTCTATGCAAAATATTAAAAATGAACTATAGTTAAGCACTGCATACTGACATTTTGGTCAAAAAGAACTGCATATGCAATGGTGGCCCTATAAGATTGTAATGGAGATGAAAATTCCTATTGCCTAGTAGTGTCATGGTTGTTGTAATGTTGTAGCACAACCCATTGCTCACGTGTTTGTGGTGATGCTGGTGTAAACAAACCTATTGCACGGTCAGTTGTATAAAAGTGTAGCAATACAAGAATGTATAGTATGTAGTACTTGATAATGATAATAAACAACTATGTTACTGGTTTATGTATTTACTATACTATACCTTTTGTCATCATTTTAGAGTGTACTCCTTCTACTTATTTAAAAAGAAAGTTAACTGTAAAACAGCCTTGGGCAGGTCCTTCAGGAAGTATTCCAGAAGAAGGTATTATTATCATAGGAGATGACAGCTCCATGCCTGTTATTGCTCCTGAAGACCTTCCAGTGGGACAAGATGTAGAGGTGAAAGACAGTGATATTGCTGATCCTGACCTATGAAGGCCTTAGGCTAATCTGTGTGTTTGTGACTTAGTTTTTAACAAAAAAAGTTTAAAAAGCAAAAAAAAAGAAAAAATAGTCCTAGGCCTTCACATTCACTCACCACTCATTCACTGACTCATCCAGAGCAACTTCCAATCCTGCAAGCTCCATTCACGGTCCTGTTACCAAACAAAGGTTCTGCTACCCACCACTTGAGAACCAAACACTAGAGGAAAGTGTTAGTGAAGTAAAGTAGTTTATTCAAGTGTTAGCAGCCTGAGAGATGGCGGACTATTGTCTCAAAAACCATCTCATCTTTCTCTGCTTACTGATCAACTTATAAAGGGAAAGGGTAAAGGGGGTTCATGGAAGAAAGCAAGCTTTATGAAAGTCATCATGGCTTGTTCAGTGGTTATCAGCAAACAATAGGTTGTCTGGTGGATCTTGTCATTATCAGTCTGAGGTTGGCCTGTTCCAGACTCTTCATCTGTTTTCCTTAAGGCTGTTTTCTAATCTTATGCCTGGCAGCTGTGTAGGCAAGCAGCAGGTTAATTCTAAACTTTTAAGCAGAACAAGCCAAAAGCATACTGGAAGAAAAATGATTTTCCTTTATTTATCCTAGTGGTATAGTCTGAATGGCCCTTGGAGTCACTTACAGTTCCATTTTTTATCTTTTATACTGTATTTTTACTATTTCTTGTCAATGTTTTAGATCATAAATATTCACCATTGTGTTACAATTGCCTACACTGTTCAGTACAGTAACATGCTATACAGGTTTGTAGCCTAGGGGTAATAGGTTATACCATATAGCCTAGGTGTGTAGTAGGCTATGCTGTCTCTGTTTAAGTACACTCTATGATATTGGCACATGTCACATTTCTCAGAGCATATCCCCAAAGTTAAGTGACTCATGACTCTGAAGGCACTAGAGAGCATCCAAAAGAAAGCAGAAGCCATACTCAAATGTTAAAAGAAAGAAATCACACTTGGTGAGATCCATATCTATGTGGCTTTTCCCCTAAGGGCTCCACCCAGGAAATTCTGTGCAAGGTACCTAGAACACAAGCAGAAATCTCAAAACATTGGTTTGAGGTATTAGAGCATGAAGTTGGGGCTTACTAGAGTAGCCAGAAATTAAAGGGGGAAATCCCAGAAAGGAGCATGTCACAGAGAGGTGTGCCCCAGTTTTTATGTAAAATGCCCTGACATAGACATGTACAGAGAAAACAATAAGAACACTAGCAGAAAGCAACAGAAATAAGGCTGAAGAACTGGAATAGAGATTTCAGCAGTTGCTCACCATAGGGACACAGAGCTTGGTAGCCAAATTCCATCAATTTGGAAGACCTTGGAAAATATCTTTTAGGCTTTCTATTGAAATTTCAGAAAGACTATGCCTTAGAAATAAAGACTATGCCCAAGGATTAAGGATTTACCTTAAATCTAAGAGCAAATCTGAGTCAGGCCCACACTAACAATGTGAAAAATGAAGGCTTCAAAAGATGATCAGCCTATAATTTAAAAGTCAGCTAGTGGAACCCATTCTCTTATTTCCCAAGAGTGGAAAAATAAGCCCGCCATGTACTCACCATCAAATTGGTATTAACTGATCAACACCTAAGTGGACATATAGGAATAACATTTATCGGGCGTCGGGCAGATGGGAGGGGGAGGAGGGGATGGGTATATACATACACAATGAGTGCAGTGCGCACCATCTGGGGGATGGACATCCTTGAAGCTCTGACTGGGGAGAGGGGCAAGGGCAATATACGTGACATAAACATTTGTTACGTATAATATGCTGAAATAAAAAAAAAGTCAGGTAAAACAAAAATCAAAATACTCTTAGGAGAAAGATATGAGAATCAATAATCTCTATAAAATATCATCAATAGTTTCTACTATGTAACCAAATATTATAAGAAATTAATAAAAACTCACAAAATTATTGGAAAAAACTTAATAAATTTGAGTCCATGATGATCCAGATGTTGAATTAGTAGATGACATTTTAAAAGCTATTATAAATATGTTCAAGGACTTAAAAGATAAGGTGATCAAAATAAATGGACAAATGGGTATCCCAACACAGACAACAAAACTATTAAAAAGTACCAAATGGATATTGTAGGACTGAAAAGTACGATTTTAAAATAGAAATTTACTGGCTTGGAGATTATAGAAAAACATGGGTAAGAAACTTAGAGACAGAATGATACAAATTATCCCATATAAGAAAAAAGTAAAGAAGATTTTTACAACAAAATCAACCACATTGACTGAATTCACATTTATAAAACACTGCGTGGCCATAAAATCAGTCTTGATAAATTTCTAATATTGAAATCTAACAGAATATGTTTCCTGGCCACAAAGGAAATAGATTAGACATCAACAGCAAAAGAATATCTTGGAAAAAAACTTACATATTTGGAATTTAAATAACATACTATTAAGTAACACATGAATTAAGAAAGAACTCACAAGAAAAATTAGAGACTACTTCAAACTGAATGAAAGTGAAAATACGGTAAAAGAATCCATGAAATACAACTAAAGCAGTGCCTCAAAGGATAGATCATTAAATGTTTATATTTAAAACAACAAAGGCTTAAAATCAGTTATCTATATTTCAACTGTAAAAAGCTAGGAAAAGATGAGTAGATTAAACCCAGAGTAAAAAGAGGGGAAGAAATAATAGAAATAAGAGCAGAAACAAATGAACAAGAAAACAGAAAATAAGTAAAGCCAAATGTTTATTCTTTGACCATATTAATAAAACACTTAAATCCCTAGTAGAACTGATGAGGAAAAAAACATAGAGAGAGATGACTTTCACTTTTGGTCATAGCTAAGTAAGATCTTACTAGACCAACACTCCTGCAAATAACAACTACAAATTCCAGACATAATATAAAATGCACCTACTTAGAGACACTGGGGAGGAAACAGAAGGGGCCATACTCGGAGGAAAGGTGTTACACAAAATGAGTTCCCATTTTCAGGAGTTTTAGCTAAAGCCATGTGTAGGCAGCGTGGTATGCAGAGGGGTGGTGGTAGGGGAGGCGGTCTTTCTCTTCTGGGGATACAGAAAAGTGAATCTAGAGAAACAGTGCTGGAGAAAGAGGGGATATCCCAGAAGGAAAACACCAAGGGAAGGAATTCTCAAATTCTGTCTGACCACATATTTGGCTGATCCCTGAACCACACAGCACGTTCAAAGCTCAGTTAAATGCAAAAGATATGAAATAAGATTGGCGCTTCCACTCAAAAATCAGCGTTTGCAGTTTGAGTACAACTGAGATAATTGCCAGTTTAAAAAAGAAGGAAAAGAAACACTCATCAGGGAATAAATAACAGAATTAGATCCTTTACAATTTAACATTTATAATGTCTGTGCTGCAATCCAACCTGTAAAGAAACAGGAAAATATTATACATTCTCAATACAAAAGAAAATCAACTGAAACCTTTCACTAGCTAACGCAAATAATAGAATTGGCAGACATGTATTTGAAAGCATTTTTCTAACTATTCCCAGTGAAATAAAAAAAAAATTACAGCCAGTCATGCACTGCATAATGGTGTTTCAGACAATGACAGACTGCACATACAACAGTAGTCCCATAAGATGATAATGGAGATATGTAATGGAGTACACTAGAACATCCAGGTTTGTGTAAGTACTCTCTATGATGTTCGCACTATGATGAAATGGCCTGATGGCACGTTTCTCAGAATGTATCCCCATTGTTAAGAGACACTTGACTGTACTTGAATGAAAAGACAAAAATTCTCAGCAAATAAATCAATAAATAAAAACGAAAAAAGACAAAATGAAATTATAGAACTGAAAATACAATATCTGAAATTAAATTCACTGGATTTACTTAAATGCAGAATGGAGATGACAGAGGAAAAACAAATTTAATTTGAAGATTGACCAATGTAAAAAGCACAGAGAAAAAAAATCACTAATAAAAAATGAATAAAGTCTCGGTGACCTATTAGAAAATATCCACAGTCTAACATAAGTGGAACTGTAGTCCCAAAATAATAAAAGACAGAAAATGGAAGATAAAAAAAATTTGAAGATAAAATGGCTGAAAATTTCCCAAAATTAAACAAAAGCATAAATTTACAGATTTATTATAAGATGTCTAAAACCATCAAGTAGAATAAAGCATAAAAAAGGCCATGCCAAGGCACCCCATAGTCAAATTGTTGTCATCCAAGAACAAAGAGCAAATCTCAAAAGCACTAAGAGAAAAGCAACGTAATACCTATAAAGGGAAATAATTAGGTTAATTCTCATCAGAAAATAAAGAGGCCAAAGTAGAGTGGAAAAATATATTTAAAGTGCAGAAAAAATAATACAAACCATAAACCCAGACTACTGCATCCAGTGAGAATATTCTTTAAGAATGAAGGCAAAATAAAGACATTTCAAATAAAATGAAATAAAAGTAACAAAATTTGTCACCTGTAGAACTGCACAATAAGAAATGATAAAATAAGTTCTTCGTGCTGAAGGGAAATTTTGACAGATGGAAACTGAGATTCAAAAAACGAAATGAAAAGTATTGAAAATTATACATATCTAGGGAAATACCAAAACATTTTTGCTCTTTTCATCTTAATTTCTTTATAATTCATGTGATTGCTAACATAAAATGTATTGCCTTGTCTTAAGGGATATATATCATATGTAGATGTAATAGATGTGACAATAATAGCATAAAGCAAGGGTAGGCAAACATTGTGCAAAGGACCAGATAATAAGTATTTTGGATTTTGCAAGCCACATGGTATCTCTTTCACATCTTTGCTTTTGTATTTATAATCCTTTTAAAATGTGTAAATATTCTTAGCTTGAGAGTCATACAAAGACAAGCTGCAAGATAGATTTGGTCCATGGGCCACAGTTTGCTAACCCAAGGCAGATACCTATATGGAAAAACAAAATGAACCTCTCTTCTCATCATATCATACTAAAAAATTAATTGAATATGGACAATGGACCACAGTAAATGCTAAAACTACAAGGTTTGTAAAAGAAAATAGGAGAACATCTTTATGACATTGGCAATGACAAATATTTTTTGGACAGAACCCAAAAACCACAAATCATTTAAAAATAGATAAACAAAACTTTATCAAAATTAAAGACTTTTGCTCTTCAAAAACACCATTCAGGAAATGAAAAGACAAATCACTGGGAAAAAATATTCACAATGTTTATATTTGATACAATATAATATTTGGAATATATAATTAATTCCTAAAAATCAATAACAAAAAGATAACCTAATAAAAATGGACAAAAAACTTGAGTATGTACTTCACAAAGGAAGGTATGCAAATTGCCAATAGACACATGTACTCAGTGTTATTTGTCATTAGGGAAATGCAAATTAAAGCCACACTAAGAGGGTGATCTTAAGGTGAAAAGTGAATGGGGACTCTCTGTACTATCTTTAAAACTTTTCACTAAATCTAAAGTTATTTCAAAATAGTTAAAAATAATTAGATTCGACCGTACACCCACTAGAATGGCTAAAATTAAAAATGCCAACAACCACAAATATTGGCAAGGATGTGGAGCAACAGAAAATTGACTTTCATATATTGCTGGTAAGCATGTAAAATGGTACAAACAACTTTAAAAAAATCTGAAAACTTCTTAAAAATTAAACCTATATCTGCTCTATGACCCATCCACTAGATTCCTAAGTTTTCACTCAAAAGAACTGAAAACATATATCCACAAAATGCACATGTTCATAGCAACAATATTTAACATAGCCCTAAATCAAAAACAACCCCAATTCCATCGACAGGAGGATAGATAAACAAATTATAGCATACTCATGCAATGGAATATTACTGAGTAATAATAAAAAATAAACAACCAACACATGCAACCACCTGGATAATTCTCAAAAATGTTAAGCAAAAAAAAGTTAAACACAAAAATGTTCATAGTGTATGCTTTCATGTAGATAAGGTCAAAGAACCAGCAAAACTTATCTGGGGAAATAGAAAACAGAACAGTGGTTGCTGATGGGGTTAGTGATTGACTGGAAGGGAACACAGGAGAACTTTTGGGGATTGTAGAAATAGTGTATATCTTTACTGAGGTTGTGTTTATATAGATATATATATATTTTTTAGAATTCATATAGTTTACACTTATGATATGTATATTTAATTGTATGTAAATTTCACTTCAATTTTAAAAAGAAAGAAAATATAAGCCTCAGAGAAGCAAAATGGAGTACTTAAAGTTGTGTTTCAAGTTCATGCGAGTGCCTTGAGATCCATGTCCCACTGTCTCAACAAACACCTTTATACTGAGTAACTGATATTCCAGCAATATAAATGAACAATTCCATACTCTTAGCACTTCAAGTCCAATCCCAAATGTATAAAAGGCCAATCCATTATTCCTCTCAGTTTCCCTTCTTCTGTCTTTGGATGCAGATCTCAGATGTGTTTTCCATCCCTAATAAAATGGGAGTTTCTTATAGAATATCTCAACTTTGCTCTCCAAATTATCCAGGCCATATCCCAATGGCAAGAATTATAAATGCATTTCAACCACTGCATTGGGTTTTATAACATCTGAAAGAAAAGCTAAAATAGGAAACTGTCAACCTTTCTCTGGAGAAGTAAAACAGTAAGACAGGCACAAGATATCATACCCCAGTGCTTATCCTGTCATGTTATAACATAACTAAAGGCTATTTTTCACTTGCTTTGCTTTAATGACCAGGGATTTTGGTGTTCTAAATTGCTACTGCCCACACGTTTCCTAATATAGCTGTAGTCCAAGAAGTTGAAAGAGTCCTAAAGGAATGCAGTTGCAGCCCCCTACAAATACCTCAAATCCTAGAATATGCCAACTCGACAGAATGATGGATGGTGTACTCTTAGAATTACCTCAAACTTCATAAAGTGCTTGTATACACAGTTACCACTTCAGCTGCATCCTCTCAGTTTGTGAACATGCTGAAGAAATCTGCTTCTTAATGACAGCAGCTACCATCTACTAAACACTTGAATCAAACACTGCTGTTCATTATTTTATTTTATCTCCAAAACAACCTTATAACGTAAGTACTACTATAATCGTATCCATTCTCCAGATGAAGAAACTGAGATTAAGAGAAGTTAGACATCACACAATTAGCATGTGGAAGAACTGAGATTTCAACTAGGGATTGCCTAATAACAGTACTGTCACTCAAATACTAAGTTATGCTGCTGTCTTGCTAAATCTTTATCATGTTCAAAGCTTGAGTTTGCTTACAAAAGGAGTTTAAGCCATGAATGTGGCCCCTGCTATTTTATAGTAAAAATGCCATACAAGTCACCCCTCATGACAGGAGGAGAAAAGGGGGCACAGGATCACATGCAGGAAATTGTTTGAAGGAAAGAAAAGGGGGATGGGTCACTACGATAATCTAGTTATCAAGATATTTACCTAGATAGTCTCTGTAATTATTGTAGAGCAAGCAAAGGAAATAATAAGTTATTGCTCAGGGACTCTGTCCCTTGAGAACCCCAAAGACAAGAACTTCTTGCAACTGAGTGTATAGCCATTAAATGTTTTAATTGCAATGCTTGCTTTCTCGTTCAAGTGACTGACTCCAGCTGGAAATATTTGGGGACCCCAAGGTAAATCTTTGAGAAGAATGTGGCATGACTTGTAAAATATTTTAGAAAATAGGCCCAGGATATGAGACTTGATTTCTCCTTAGGCACAACAATGAGGTACCTTTGGGTCCAGCTCTTAAAAACTGATGCTTCTACCATACATAGGCAGTGGAGTCATCATTATTTTTTTTTTTTTTTAGAATAAAAAGAGACTTCTCTCAGTTTGCACCACAATTATGAAGAAAAGTTTTTCAAGTTTTCCTGAACACTTTTCCTTATTTGTTACAATAAGAAGACTACTATTCAAATTAACCTCACCCATTCAGGTATTTAACATCGAGATATATTCGCATTCAGAGATATAAGGAGCTTTTCTATCTGGAGAGCTCCTTATTAACTGTTCTTATCTGGTCAAATTTCACTAGGCAGACCACAGGAAGTTGTAGATCCTAGCACTGCCCGGATATTGGACTTTCTCCCACATCTCTGCCTGGGAACTGCCAGCTGAGTTATTGCTGTCGGAGAATTATACAGTGTGTCTGGGCTTTGAGGTTATCTGATCAGCACAGGCATTGGTGAGTAAAGTTTATTTTTCCCTCAGCCAAAGAATTATAAACTCAGAGTCTTAGGCCTGGAATAACCTAAAAGGTCATCTTGTCCAACTTCCAGTCAATATCTGCGTCACTTGAGCAGCACATTTAGGCTCCTGTAATAATAATAGCATAGAAATAAATTTGGATGCTTACTGTATACCAGGGATAATGTTTATGAATAATCTCATTTAATATTTATAACATCACTCTGAGGCAGAAATTATTTTATAGATGACAAAAGTAAAGCTCAGAGAGGTTAGATGATTTGTCCGAATCCACATGGAAATGGCAGAGCCAAGATTCAAACCCGTCTGTCAGCAGAGGCCACATCTTTACACACCATATTGTTTCTCATAACTCAAGTATTTGGGGTAACTTCAACCTCTAATATTCCATCATGTTGTTTCTAAGTGTTGACTCATACTTGTCAGAATATCCACATCAGCATTGGATTCAGAAAATTTGGTTACCCTTCCTCTACTTTCTCATTTTCCCCCTTTCTCTCCCATCAATAGCAACATATCTACTTTTATTTTTAATATTAGTCCTTTATTCCACAGTGAGGAAAAAAATTAGTTAGTGGGAACATAAACCTGGTTATTAAATCATGAAATTATAAGACAAAATAAAACCCTCTCTTGAAGACAACACAGGAAATTTAGAACCAAAGAATAGAACTGTCATAGACATTAATAAGCCCAAAAAGTTTCACTGAGTTCTAATTTAAATACACCAAAGATCCTCTGGTCAAAATGCATCTCTGTTGTTCACTGGGTTCTATAACACACAGTGGCAAGACTGGTTTCTCCCTTTCTGCATGCTAGATGGTGACCTCTTCAAGTGCAGGGACCATGTCTTTTACTTATCTCTGTTTCCTTTAAAGTATATATACATTTATGTTTGCAACATTTATTGAGCACCCTTTTTGTCCTTAATACTGCATTGACCACTGGGTACACATGACAAAACACAGTCTCTGTCTCAGTCTAGTGGCAAAACTGAACTGTAAACTTACAATGTAATAAAGACTGCTAATAGAAGTATGCAGAGTGCTATAAGAACAAAGCAAATAGTACAAAGTCACGCACAATGCAGGTGCTCAATATCCATTTGTTACATTTAATTTACTTAGAGAGAAGAAGGGACTGGCTCAATAAAGGGGAACCATGACCTATTAGATGGATCAAGGCCATGACAAGTATTTAAAATGAACTCTGAGTTCAAGTTCCTCCATATCTCCTGCTTAGTTCCCCAAATTAAGATCAGTATACAGAGTGCTCTGGCTATTAAAACACAAGACACATTCCCTATCCTTAAACATTTGTACTCCAACATGTAACTCTGCAAGTGTAATCTTAGAGGAGAATATTGTATTATTATATGGCCCAGAAACAAGTTTTCAATAGGTTGGCACTGACAGTAGTGACAGAAGTGATTTCCTGTTCTGTACTGGTTAAAGTTTTAGAGTTAGGGAGGGTATGGGTAGGGGATACTTACTGTGGATAGATGAAAAGAGACAAGCTAGAAGGGATAAGGGTTAGGGTTAAGGTTAGGGTTAAGAGCCTCTGAAAACATGGAATAGACAGTTTTATAATGTTAGCTGGTAGAGAACAAGTACATAATTGGTGTTGCCAGCACAGGTAAACAGCCAGACTAGGTAATAAGTAAGCAGTGATGAAAACCAGTTACTAAAGTAAATTAGCGGTTTTCTTGTTGTATGGTTATTAGGAAAAATGTCTGGGTGGGGTACCAGTGGGAAAGAAAGAGATTTGGCATCACTGCAGGAAAAAAGAGCTGGACATGCATGAGATCCTCCCATCTCCAACCTGTGCCTCCTTCTGTACCCTCTCTATGCTCATATTTCTTTCTTTCTTAGCCCTTAACTTTCTCTTTGCTCCTTAGTTTCCTTCAAAAAAGTATTTATTAATGCCTATCATGGATGAAACATTGTACCAGATAAAGAGACAAATGATACAGGGTTCCTCCCCTCAAAGAGCTGACAATCTAGAGAGAGAGGTAAATATGTACTACATATGTGCAATTAACTACAATTTAATGAAGTGGTATGTGCTATAACAGAGGGGAAATAGAAATACAAAATACTGTAAGAAAATTCTGGAGGAAAATATTAATTCTGATTGGGAAGAAGAGCTTCTGGGAGTAGATTAAGCAAAGAAAAAGAATGGACAGAATAAAGATAGGTAGTCATTCTGGTCAGAGGATGTGAGCAAAGTCATCAAAGGTGAAATATCTGGGGAATGGTGGAAATGGACTGTGTAGGGAGGGTCAACTCGTCTTAGTTTCCTTGGGATTTTCCAGGTTTTATCACTAGAAGCCTTACATCCTGGAAAACTTCTCAGTCCTGTGTAAACAGGGATGATTGGTCACCAAAAGTTTGTATGAGACATTGGGGATATACATCATATGGAGCAAAGAAATGAAGGAAAAACCAAGGGCCAGTGAAGGCAACCTACAGAAAGTTAGGGTGAAGCCTGAATGCCAGGCTAAGAAAGTCATTACTTAATTTTATAGGCAGGGGAAAATGAAACAGGATTTTTGGGTGGGTAGGGGAGTAATGTCACCAAGACCTAAGATTACTCTGGCAAAAATGTCCAGGGCTGATGAAAAGGCTAAAAAACTAGTTTGAAACCTATTGCAAAAGTTCATGCAAAAACACATAGAAGATTCTGGGGAGAAAATCTATAATGGGGATGGAGCCGAGGAGCCACATTGAAGAAACAGTGCAGTGCAAAAATCACTAAACCTTAGCAATTGATATGGGAAATTATAGAAAGAAAGGATGTTGACTAAGTATCCCAACCTGGTTCACTGGGAAAATTGAGGTACCATTAGAAGGAGTAGGGAAATATCATTATAATTTTAAATGGAATGGTGACAAATATATTTTATTCTTCTTTAAATTTCAGATATTGGAAATTTTATTTTGTGTAAAATTTATTAATTTTTATAGCCCTTTTTTTATTTCAGGAAATTATGGGGGTACAAATATTTCAGTTACATGTTATGACTTAGCTATATGACTAACCATGATTTGAGACATGCCCTTTCCCCCTGCTACAATGCTCACCATGTCCATTAGTTGTGAGTTTGCCCACCCCTACCCTTCTACCCCCAAAGAATATTACTACTGTGTGAGCACCTTTAGTGTTGATCAGTTAGTGCCAGTTTGATGGCAAGTACAAGTGGTGCCCATTCTTCCATTCTTGTGATACCTCACTTCAGAGGATAGGCTTAAGCTCTATCCAGAAAAATGTAAGAGGTGCTAGATGACCATCATTTCTTATAATTGAGTAGTATTGCATTGTATACATATACCATATTTTACCAATCCACTCATGGATTGACGGGCACTTGGGTTGTCTCCACATCCTTGCTATAGTGAATTGTGCTGCCATAAACATTCGAATGCAGATGTCTTTATTACAGAATGACCTTTGTTCCTTTGGGTAGATGCCTAATAGTTGTATTGCTGTATCAAATGATAGTTCTACTTGTAGATCTCTGAGGTATCTCAAAATTCTTTTCCACAGAGGTTGCACTAATTTTCAGTTCCAACAGCAGCATAAGAGTGTTCCCATGTCTCCACATCCTCACCAGCATTTGTTGCTTTGGTATTTTTTGATACAGGCCAATCTTATTGGAGTTAGGTGACATCTCACTGTGGTTTTTTTTTTTTTTTTTTTTTTTTGAGACAGAGTCTCACTCTGCTGCCCGGGCTAGAGTGAGTGCCCTGGCATCAGCCTAGCTCACAGCAACCTCAAACTCCTGGGCTCAAGTGATTCTACTGCCTCAGCCTCCCGAGTAGCTGGGACTACAGGCATGCGTCACCATGCCCGGCTAATTTTTTCTATATATTTTTAGTTGGCCAATTAATTTCTTTCTATTTATAGTAGAGACAAGGTCTCGCTCTTGCTCAGGCTGGCCTCAAACTCCTGACCTTGAGCAATCCGCCCGCCTTGGCCTCCCAGAGTGCTAGGATTACAGGCGTGAGCCACCGCGCCCGGCCCTCACTGTGGTTTTGATTTGCATTTCCCTAATGACCATTGAGCATTTTTTTATATGTTTGCTGGCCATTATTCTGTCTTCTTTTGAAAAGTTTCTGTTCATGTCCTTCAACCATTTATTGATGGGGTTGTTTAATTTTTTCTTGTTGATTTTTTTGAGTTCTAGATAGATTCTTTTTATCAGCCCTTTATCAGATGTGTACAGAGCAAATATTTTCTCACATTCTGTAGGTTGTCTAGTCACTGTAATGATACTTTCTTTGGCTGTACAAAAGCATTTTAATTTGATCAGGTCCCATTTATTTATTTTTGTAGCTGCTGTGATTGCTTTGGGGGTCTTCTTCATAAATTCTTTGCCTAGGCCAATGTCTGAAAGAGTCTTCTCTACATTTTCTTCTAGGATTATTAAGGTTTCATGCTTTAGGTTTAAGTCTGTTATCCATCTATAATTGATATTTATAAGAGTAGAGAGGTGGGGATCCAGTTTCAATCTTCTGCATGTAGCTATCCAGTTTTCCCAGCACCATTTATTGAAAAGGGATTCTTTTCCCCAGTGTATACTTTTATCTGCTTTGTCAGAGATTAGATGAGTGGGGAAAAATTGAAAGCATTCCCACTCAGATCTGGAATCAGACAAGGATGCCCACTATAACCACTTCTATTCAACATAGTGCAGGAAGTCCTTGCTAGACATTTAGACATGAGAGGGGAATTAAGGGCATCCAAATGGGGGCAGAAGAGATCAAACTCTTGCTCTTTGCTGATGATATGATATTATACCTAGAAAACCCCAAGGATTCAACCATGAGACTCCTGGAATTGATAAATGAATTCAATAAAGTCTCAGGATACAAAACTAATACACAAAAATCAGAGGCAGTCTTGGATTCTAGAAAATGGCAGATTAGGGGTGACCTCCTGGATCTCTGCTCTCAGAGTCAGAGGCAAAATAGTCTGTCTTCTGCATGAGAGTGAGCTCAACTTCCACAGGACCAGTTTCGCAGGCCTACAGAGAAATAGCGTGGGACAATGGACACCGGCGGAAAACAGAGGTGACTCAGAAAATTTCTCGCGGAGCCCAGAGAGTCGGATGCGTGCCTCAGGGGGGGACCCTGGATCCCGGCCTAGATGGCCACAGCGGCTGCTGTGGAGTGTTTGACCCCCAGGAAGACAATCCTTCCCCCACCATGCCCCACACCCACGCAGACAGGGAAGTGGCTGAACTCCGCAGGAAGTGGCGGTGCAGGCAGAGGGGCTGAGCGGAGTAAAAACTGGAGCGGGGAACATTTTGAACTCTCTGGTGCACTCCTCTGAGCCTGCCCAGAGTGGGGGAGGACCCTAGCTGAGAGGGAGCTTCCCGCTGCCACAGGAGTGAGTGCGGAAAGTGCCTGCTCACAGCGGAAGGCTTCCAAGACTAGGACGGGGAGCGTATACCTTGGAGGTGACTCTGCCCTGGGAACTCGCTGAGGGTTTGCCAGGCACTGGAGAGACAGAGCCAGCATTCTTCCCTGAAGTTGAACAGTTGGGACTCAGAGGGCTGGAGTAGCCGTGGCCTGGGAGCACGGATTGGAAGCTGCCCACGTTTCCTACCCCTCCGCCTGCTCCACAGGCGCCTGCCGCATCGGCTCTAAATTGGTGGCAGGACGGCTCTAACTAGGTTGTGGGTTGCCTTCTCATGCCCTGGGGACGCTGAGTATTGCTCTGGAAGAGGGGTCACATTCATTCTTCCGGTCCTAGCCCGGACAAGCGGGTCTGGCATTAGAAGACCAGGGGAAAATAGAAGGTTAGAGTCCTCTGATCCCCCTACCCAGCAAAAGTTCCTCCCATTCCCGTGGCTCAGGCTTGGTGTCTGAAGGGGTGGATAGAGGAGTGTGTTGTCATTCACCCCTGACATCCCAGGCTAGCCTTGGGTGGTTACTCACCCCACCCAGAGGTCTGGGTCTCCCTTGGCACCCTGGGCCAAAGGAGCAGAACCCAACCGGGCAGGCAGAGTTGCGAGGGAGATTACCTCACTAGTTGTGACCTGGGAAGACCCTGCTGACCACCGTCTCTTGCGACTCTGGCCTGGGGGTGTAGCGCCAAAGGGATTGACCCCTCTCCTGGGCGGAGCTGGAAAGGAGACTGTTCTTCCTAAAACCCGGTCACAAGACTGGTTCCTCCCCTTCGCTTCCTCTTCCCTGCTGGAGGTTGAGGGATGGTAGAATCAGCCTACTAGATTTTGATTCATCAGCCAGTTTCACCATCTCCGATACTAGACAAAGTACCCAGATGAGAAAGAACCAGTGAAAGATCACAGAAAACATGAAAGATCAGAGAGAGAGGTCACCCCCAAAAGAAAATACTCATTAACCACCAACTGACACTAACATACATGATACAATTAAATTAACAGTGGGAGAATTCCGAATATGGATTGTTAGAAAACTCAACTGTATTGAAGAGAAAATTGATTCCCAACATAGGGAAACCACAAGAATGATTCAGGAAATGAATGAAAAATTTTCCAAAGAAATTGAATTGATAAAGAAGAATCAAACAGAAATCCTGGAAATGAAGGAAATATTTGAAGAGCTCCAAAACTCAATGGAAAGTCTTAAGGATAGGGTAGAACAGGCAGAGGAGAGAGTCTCTGAGCTTGAAGACTATGTGTATGCCCTCAACAAAGCAGAGGAAGAAAGGGAACACAGAAACAAGAGACAAGAACAAAGTTTACAAGAAGTATGGGATTATGTAAAAAACAGAACCTCCAGTTGATAGGGCTACCGGAGGGGGCAGAGGAACATTCACAAGGGCTGGAAAACTTATTTCATGAAATACTGGAGGAAAACATGCCAGGCCTAGCTAGAAATCTCGATATTCAGGTACAAGAAGCACACAGAACTCCTGGGAGACTCAACGTGAAAAGGCAATCACCTCATCACGTGGTTATTAGACTGACCAAAGTAAATATGAAAGAAGCAATCCTACGTGCAGCCAGACAAAAACAACAAATAAACTTCAAAGGCAGGCCTATTAGATTAACTGTGGATTTCTCATCTGAAACCCTACAAGCCAGAAGATACTGGGTGCCTTTCCTCAATCTTTTAAATCAGAATAAAGCCCAACCTAGAATCCTTTATCCAGCAAAATTAAGTTTCATCTATGAGGGTGAAATAAAGTCCTTCTCAGACAAGCATTCTCTGTTGGAATTTGCGAAGACCAGACCAGCCCTACAGGAAATTCTTAGACCAGTCTTTCACACCAAACAAGACAATAGATTCTCTCCAAAGTAAAACCTTCAAAGAGTTAAAGTATAGAACTTAAACTGTAGGATGGCACAAGGAGTTAAACAAAGCAATTGGACTTTACCCAACAATATGAATGGAAATCTTCCCCAAATTTCTATCCTTTCAATTAATGTTAATGGCTTAAACTGCCCCCTGGAGAGAAATAGACTGGCAGGGTGGATAAAAATACACAAGCCTAGTATCTGCTGTATACAGGAAACACATCTAACCCACAAAGATGCTTTCTGGCTGAAGATCAAGGGATGGAAAACTGTTATCCAGGCAAACGGAAGTCAAAAGAAAGCAGGTGTGGCTATACTATTTTCAGACAACACAAGCTGTAAAATAACAAAAGTAAAAAAGGATAAACAAGGCCACTTTATATTGGTGAAAGGGAAGATCCAACAAGAAGACCTAACTATTCTTAATATTTACGCACCCAATGCAGGAACACCTAACTACATAAAGCAAACCTTGTCAGATCTTAATAACATGTTAAACAATACTGCCATAGTAGTAGGGGACTTCAACACTCTACTGAATGATCTGGACGGATCCTCCAAACAGAAAATGAGCAAAGAAGTAATGGACTGAAACAGAGCCCTTGAACAAAAAGATCTGACAGATCTCTACAGAACGTTCCACTCAAATAAAGCTGAATTTACATT
>CAUYRT010024748.1:0-28334 GCA_963574885.1 Lepilemur ruficaudatus
TGGTGGTGGTGGTGGTGGTGATGATGGTGGTGATGGTGGTGGTGATGATGACGGTGATGGTGATGATGGTAATGGTGGTGAAGATGATGGTGATGGTGATGATGATGTGATAAAGGTGATAGTGAAAATAATAATAGAAAAATTGTCCCTATGAGTGTGGAGCCAGGAGAGAAACAGACTGAGAAAGACCCCCTGGACTAGAGGCAGGGACCACTGGAGGAGATGACATTGTACAGAGGTTTGAATCTCAGCTCCACCACATCCACCACTTACCTGGATCTCAGGTAAGCACTTTAGCATCTCTAAGCCTCCCTGTCCCGACCTGGAAAATGGGGATCATAAGCCCCAGGGCAAGCTGTGAAGGTTAAAATAATACCCTGAGCCTCTAGCGTCATACCTGGCACACGGCGCTCACAATTATTACTATTATGATTATTACAAGTTAAGGTTCCTCAACACATAAGCACTGGGGGCAGAGGTGGCCTGGAGCAGGAAGCTAGATGCTTAGCAAGGGGCCAAGAGCCGTCAGTGCCCGGGCCTCTCCGCCACGCACCTCTGCTCGTAGGCCTGCGTGGACTGCTCGATGGCCGCGTGCATCGTTTTCTTCTGTACGGACATGCGCTGGTACAGCTGCTGGTAGACGTTGTCGTAAGCAGCCTTCTCAAAGCGCAGGTCCTCGATCTCCTTCCGGAGCTTGGCGTTGGTGGCCAGCATCTTGTCAAACTGAACAGTGACCTGTTGGAAGGGCTGTGCTTCAAAACAGGGCTCATTCCTAGGGCGTGAGACGAGCTTCCAGGAGGCGGCTAGAGGGCGGGAAGGCCTTCACCCCGCCTCCCACCCCAGGGCCACAGAACAGGGGTCGGAGCACTGGGTGAGAGGCTGGAGTTGGCCACCAGTTGGATTTCTCAACTACTCTTAGATCTATCTGCCAGTTTTCGGCAATTAACAGGGGAGAGAGGAACAAGCTAAACGACACCATAGGAAATAACCAAATCCAAAAGGGAGACTGTTCTTTTTTTTTTTGAAACAGAGTCTCACTCTGTTGCCCGGGCTAGAGTGCCGTGGCATCGTGACATTTCACCCTGAAATACTTCAGTTTGCATCTCCTAAAATTAAACCTTTTCTTTCATAATCACAAGCTCAGCATCACACCTCATAAAATTAATAATATTTTCATAACATTACCCAATACACCGAGTCCGTATTAAAATTTCTCTGGTTGGCCCAAAAATACCTTTTAAAGGTGAATCCAATCAAAGTTCACATCCTTGTTATGTATCTTAAATGTCTTTAATCTAGAATAGCGGCTATCTGGTGGGGGTGGATTTTGCCTCCAAAGGGACATTGTCTCCAAAAGGAAACACTTTAGGTTGTCACAGCTGGGTTGGAGGTGAGGGTGCTACTTGCGTCTCGTGGGTAGTAGTAGGTATTTAACATCCTACAACACACAGCAAAGCCCCTCACCACAAAGAATTATCCGGCCCAAAGACCAATAGTGCTGAGTTTGAGAAACTGCACAAAAATAGTCCCACCCCAATTTTTCTTATGCCATCAATTTGTTGAAGAGTCCAAGTCAATTGTCCTGTAGAAAGTTCTACCTTTTGAGGGCCAGGCATGGTGGCTCACACCTGCAATCCTAGCACACTGGGAGGCCGAGACAGGAGGATCGCTTGAGCTCAGGAGTTGGAGACCAGCCTGAGCAAGAGTGACACCCCGTCTCTACTAAAAATAGAAAAATTATTTGGGCATTATGGTGTGCCTCTGTAGTCCCAGC
Source organism: Lepilemur ruficaudatus (assembly GCA_963574885.1). Lineage (NCBI taxonomy): Eukaryota > Metazoa > Chordata > Mammalia > Primates > Lepilemuridae > Lepilemur > Lepilemur ruficaudatus. The sequence continues at coordinate 1,775 of CAUYRT010024748.1, forward strand.
TACTCAGGACTGCAGCAGGAGGATTGCTTGAGCCCAGGAGTTTCAGGCTGCAGTGAGCTACAATGATGCCATGGCACTCTACCCAGGGCAACAGAGTGAGACTCTGTCTCAAAATAAATAAATAAAAGATGATGTTGCTGGTTGCATTATTAGTGGGAATGTAGACTGGCACAGCTGTAATAGAAAACAGTATGGAGGTTTCTAAAGAAATTAAAAATAGAGCTACCGTACAACCCTGCAATCTTTCTTTTGGGCATACACTCCAAATAAATGAAATCACCAGCTTGTAAAGATATCAGCGTTCCCATGTTCACTGCAGTATTATCCCCCACAGCCAAGACGTGGAAACAACCTGAGTGTCCACTGACATAGGAATGGACGAAGACATTGGGTATATACGCAATGGAATATTATTCAGCCTTTAAAAAAGGAGGTGCTGCCATTTGTCACAACGCGGATGAACGTGGAGGACATCATGCTAAGTGAAATAAGCTAGACAAAAACAGAAAAATATTGCATGATCTCACTTATAGTTGGAATCTAAAAAAAAAAAAAAGTAAAATATACAGGGATAGAGAAAAAAACAGTGGTTACCAGGAGCGGGGGGTGGGAGGAGGAAATGGGAACATGTAGGCCCGAGAATACAAAGTAGCAGGCAGGTAGGATGAACAAGTCTAGAGAGCTAATGTACAACATGAGGACTATGGGTAATAAAATTATACTGTGTTAGAAAAGAGATGTTTCCTTTTTGCTGGCAATTGCTCACATCGGGAGCTACTCAAGAATGAAGTCCACCCAGAGGAGAGACGGACAGAGATTATGTCCTAAAGGCATGTTTGAAGCACCTGGATCCAGCTATGCCTGAAGGCCCCACTGCCTCCTCTGTATTTTTCATTTCTATGACCAATACAGTCCCTTTTTTTTTCCTTAAGCCACTATGCAGTTTAGAAAATCCTGCTTAGTACAAAAGTCACTGTAAATTGAGGGCGATCAGGAAGTGTCACTTTTCCCGTCCTCAAGTTATACACGTCTATGCCCTAGAGTTCTTAGAGACAACAGCAACAACAACAAAAGACAGTAGCTGTAACAGAGACACAAGAAGACTGCCATGGAGGAGGAAGGTCTAACTAATTCAGCCTGGTGGCCTGCTTCTTGGAAACAAGCAAGAATTTTCAAGACAGGGAACTAGGAGTAGGCATCCCAGGTGACGTGGGGGCTTGGGGGAAAGGGCTCAGGGGACAACAGCCTTTGCTAAGGTGGCTGGGACAGGGTGGATGGTAAATTCTAAAAGGCTTCCTGATCTACGTGTCCGCCATTAGTCAACCTTCTACTGAGTCGACCAGTGACATGGGCACCTTCTGCTGACCAGCTCAGCAGACACCGTTCCTTAGTCTCAGCCAAGGGGGCCAGGACTGCTGGCAAAGCTGCCGCGAACGCCTTACGTACGAGATTCAAACGGGTTTCCAGAGTGTGGATCTGTTTCTGAAGTTTCCGGGGGTTGTTGGCCTCCTGCATTTTTAAGAAGATCTGTTTTTGGTTTGCGATTTTTTTTTCCATCTGAACAATCTGAAAGAGAGAGAGAGAGAGAGAAAGCCCAGCTGTGTTAACATCTGCATGGGTACGCGTTCTACAGCGCACTCACTCAAGTGTGCAAAACCCAAACCACAATGTTCTTTCCTTTCCTATAAATAGAATCTTAGTTTGTCTCTGGGAGGCCTGCTCCAGTCAGCTTAATCTTAGCCAGTTTGGGGTAAAATGAGGCAATTAAGAGTGTTTGCTCTCACCTGTGCATGTAAATTTTGCTCACATGTGGACATAAATTTTGCCTCCCTACACCTCTGGTTTCCAGCATAAATGACATTGTCCTCCAAGGGGACTTCTATAACCTCGTGATGTTTGGGGTGTTTTTTTGTTTTGTGTGTGGGGGGTTGTTGTTTTTGGGTTTTCTTGGCTCTTGCAATGACGAGGGCACTAGTGCCACTTAATATGTGGGTCATGAGATGCCACACACCCTGCAACATGTAAGACAGCACCGGACATCTAAGACTCACCCCCCCCCTTGTGACCTCCCAATGTCCCTCTGGGCATCATGTAGGTGAAAAACCTCTTTATAATTTTCTGTACTTAGAATAAAACTATCATACACACACATACACACACACACACCCCGTATTTTTCATTCATTTCTAATGGACACTGAATTATCCGTGACTGTAGTCACTGCATAAATCGAGAGATTATTCTTTGATTTGTTTGGAACTTTACCAAGAGTTGGTCACCGTTCTGGAAATCATGTCACTAGCACAACCTGGATCACATTTTTTGAGTTGTGGATACAACAAGCCCGAAACACTCTGCAGTGCCACTGTGGGATCTCTGGCGTTTTTACTAGCACTACAAGTCTCTGATTACACCTTTTAGGCCAGGGATCTGCAAACCACAGCCCTTGGCCAAATCTGGCCCACTGCCTGTTTTTATAAATAAAGTTTTATTGGAACACAGCCACTCTCATTCATGGATATATTGTCTATGGCTGCCTTCCTGCTACAGAGGCAGAATTAAGTATTTATTAACAGTTGCAACAAAGGCCATGTGGCCAGCAAAGCCAAAATATTTACTATCTGGTCCTCTGCAAAAACAGTTTGCTAGGCCGGGCACGGTGGCTCACGCCTGTAATCCTAGCACTCTGGGAGGCTGAGGCGGGAGGATCGCTCAAGGTCAGGAGTTCAAAACCAGCCTGAGCAAGAGTGAGAACCCATCTCTACTAAAAATGGAAAGAAATTGATTGGCCAACTAAAAATATATAGAGAAAATTAGCCGGGCAATAATGCCTGCAGTCCCAGCTACTAGGGAGGCTGAGGCAGAAGGATTGCTTGAGCCCAGGAGTTTGAGGTTGCTGTGAGCTAGGCTGACGCCACGGCACTCTAGCCTGGGCAACAGAGTGAGACTCTGTCTCAAAAATAAAATAAAATAAAATAAAGCAGGTGAAACAACACTGAGGTCACCTTTGTCCAGAGGACTTACTGCTGAGCAACAAATAACCTAAATGCAATGTGGTGCCCTGGACTGGATCCTGGGACAGTAAAAGGACATGAATGGAAAAAACCAGTGAAATCCCAACGAAAACTGGAGTTCAGGTGAAAATAATGATCATTTCTTGGTATTGGTGCATGTCCCACAGTATTGTCAGATATTTACATTAGGGGAAGCCAGGGGAAGGCATGTGGGCACTCTCTGTACTATCTTTGTAAATTTAAAAGTATTCCTTTAAACATTTCTTTAAAAAATTGATACATAAGTATCGTTTTGATCCAGGCCTCTCCTGGCCGGGTGTTACGTTACTTGCAGCCAAAAGCATTTCTAACGGACACACCAGCCACTTTGCCCATTATGATAACTGACCCTGACTTCAAAGAAGTGAAATACACCTGCTGTGGCTGGCAGGAAAGGATCTCAGCATCCCTCCACCCTGGTAACTCGAGCCCAGTCCTCCAGGCCCACTTGCTCCCCAGCCACTGCCTCAGGGACCTCGCTCCGTGGTTCCTCCGACAAGTCACTTCCACACACTGCCCGCTGTGACAGAACCAGCCGCAATGTGGCCTTAGTCTAACAGTCTTATCTAAAGAAAAGTGCCCTTCAAGACTGGTGAGTACCAGATCCTAAGCGAGAAGTGCTTTTCTTCTTAGGGTTTGAGCTGAGACTAAGCTCTGAGACTTTTTTTTTTTGAACCCTGGTGGATAAAGGCAGCAGGGCAGTGAAGGGGACCCTGCCCTTTGGAGTGAGCTGGTGTGTTCCTGTTTGTCTAGAGAAGGGGGCTTGAATTCGCCATGGCGGACAGTCTGAAGCCCAGGTCCTGTTCTGGAACTGAGTTCTGGATGAGGAAGGTTTAAGTACTCAGGGTGGTGACATATAAAGTTTATCAGCCACACGGAAGCCAGCCTCCCGCTGGGATCGAGGGGGCCCTGTGCAGAATTCTGGGACCAGTTGCATCTGGGATCCCGTGTTGGCATCACTGAGTTTTAATTCTCTTTGGTTACCCCCAAGTCTTCAGAAAGTCTATACAGCACAGTCTCAGCTGCCACCAGGCGGACACTGAGAGAAAAATCTCTTCTCAGGTTGCAAAATGTGGCCAGGTGGGTGGCATAGAAATGTAAAGTGGGCCAACTACAAATTGCAGAAAGTCCAACTAAACAGTGGCTTAAACAAATTATGGTTTATCTTTTTCTCATAACAGTTGCAGACTCAAGTTTGGTAGCTCAAGGAAGTTAAGGACAAGAGCTCTATAATTCACCTGGCCTTTCTTGCATGGTTATAAGATGGCTGCCAGTGTACCAGCCATCACAGTCACATCCCAGGGAGGAAGGCAGAGATGCAATATGGATAAAGGGGTAGGACCTATATCTGGAAATCCCCATCAGACTTCCCCTTAAAGCTCATTGTCCACCCTTAGCTGCAAAGGAGCATGGGAGTAGCTTTTTATCTGGGCACATGGCCACTTTGAATAAAATCAGAAATCTGTTAGAACAGGAAGAAGCAGAGAAGAGGTAAACAGTTGGCAGCATCACCCACAACACTTTCTAGTTACATTTGTTCCATGAAAATTCAGGCCCGATATTGCCAGATCTTCCAGTATTTTTTAAAAAGAGAAGCCGGAAATATGAATTTTTACATGAAATCTCCCAATTTTTAACAAGTAGTCAACTCAGTAAATTTTAACGTGGACTGGGCCGAGTGTTGCCGGGTGTCATCCATCCTGAAGTCCACCAGCATGAGGCCCCCATCTAGGGACACCGAGGAGCCACAGTAGCACGATGAACAGTGGGGTTTAGGCAGCAGGTGGCGCCACATGGGAGACAGAAGAGTGGTCCAGGGCCCGGCAGCTGGCAGAGGTGACAAACGGCACTGCGGTGGACGCAGTGGGTGGTGACGCCCCAATATCCATGTCACCCCCGAAGACGGCCCCAAGGCGACCATGGTTTTTATCCCTTCTACCTGTGACTTATTAATATTGAAGGCACTGAGAGAGGAAGTCTGGTAGGGAAGCTTCTGGAAAAAGTCTCCTCACTCCTAACAGAGAGTCATAGGAAGAGACGGTTTGTCTTCTCCTGAGGACAGTGTCCGGGCCGGATGTGGCGCCTGGAGTGGCGGCCACCATCTTGCCCTGGCCAGAGGATGAACCCAAGGGAGTTGACAACAGAACTGAGCGGCCAAATCCACACACCCTGAGGCTGGGCTCACCTTTGTCCTTCCTGTCACACGAGACAAAACATTTTCTTACTGCCTGTAAGCTGGTTTGCACCCCAGCCCCAGGGGCTAAAGACAGCGTCACCAGTTGGAGCCAAAAGTTGGAAAATTTTTTTCTTAAAGGGCCACAGAGCAAATATTTTAAGCTTCAAGGACCAAGAGGCTATAAGGCAGGGACTCACTTAACCATTAAAAATGGAACTATTTCAAATGTAGAAACCACTCTCTGCTGGAGGGCCATAAACAGGCTGAATTTGGCCCTGGAGTTATATAATAATTTGCTACCCCTGGTCTACTCTAAGCCAATTTTGGAAATTTCATTTCCCTTTGCCAGTGACTGACCTTGAAGTGGGCATATACCCCGGTCCTGGCCAATGAGAGGAAATCTGCCAGAGAGATTCTGTGAAATAGTCTCTCCCCTCCCTTGTTGGTGTCTTAGAATGAATGTGGTTATGTGAGGAGCTGATACCAGCTAGGCTTTGGCAGCCATCTTGTGACCATGAGGAGAAGGCTGGGTGAGGGGATCAGAGAGAAAAAGACCAAACCATCATTGTGGAGCTGCTGAACCACCCCAGGGATGGCCTGTTTCCAGTCAGATGTTTGGTTATGTGAACAAACAAGCCTCCACTCACTCACCTACTTCTAGTCGAGAATCCTGTTACTTGCTGCCCAACACATTCTCACTGGTACATCAGGCAAGGGGGCAGCTCAGATGATCAGGCATCAAGGAAACTGCTGGGTCTCGTACAAACCAGTGAGGTGTGTGAATGCTATTTACAATGGATATTAGCCATGGTTTGGACTCCGGCTGGAACACAGAGACCCGCACAGACACAAGTCCCTCAAGGCAGGACTAAAGGGCGTCCCCAGCCCGACACACACAGCCAAGCCAGGTTCCGCGCTCAGATTTCCTTTCCTATTCTATGCACAGGCTGCGTCCTCTACGCAAACCGTCACTAACCCGCCTGTGACATAAAACAAGCAACTCGTTTTAATATCCGCGAGGGCGGCGTTTCCAGACTGCGCCACCACCTGCTCAGAAGCAGTGCCCACCTCTGCTAGAGCGGATCCCCAGAGTCCTAGAGTTTCAGCGCCTTGTCAAAGGAAGCTGCCGCATCAGCGTTTCCCGGTGGCTCTTGAGATTAAATGCAGAGTCGTATTCCCTTTGGCATCTTCATGTCAGACGCTGCTTTTGTGACGCTGGGCGCAACTGGGCCTCTGGCCAGGGCTGCGGCGGGTGGGGAAGAGTATTCCCTGAGCAAGGTGCTGTCTCCAGTCGGCTTCTGCACGGTTCTGCGGGCCGGGCAGGGCCGCCAGGATGAGGCTCTGTGCGGTGGGTGCAGGAGGAGGGGGTTCTAGGACCTGCCCCCACCCCCCATGACACTGGGCAAAAACAGCTTGCACTGGGCAGCGAGCCCCATCATCTTTTGAGGATCCCCACTGTGATGCCTTTTCCTAATGCTTCCGAGGACCCGTGTCCCCGGCTTCTCTTCGACGTTCCTCTTTCTTCACTGTTAGACCCTTTTTGCATTCATTCATTCATCCATCCATCCATCCATCCATTCATTTATCAGCATGCAGCGAACACCTGCTCTGTGCCAGACCACAGGGGTGCGATGATGATGGTAACAAGACAGAGGGTCCCCGCTCTGAGAGAACGTACAGCGTGGGACTGGAAACAAGCCATGAAGAGCCCGATGCGTTTAGGGAGGGGACATGCACGGTATCTCGGGCATGCGCAGTAGGGCCATCTAGCAGGGACACGAAGACGAAGTCCCAGAGGAAAGAGCATTTGGGCTGAGACCTGAAGGATGAATAAGAGTTCCCCAAGTGCAGAGAGGGCGGGGAAGGGTACTCCAGGCAGAGGGAACAGCACACGCAAAGGCCTGGAAGAGAGGGACGGCACCGTGGGCTCAGAGGTCATGGCGAAGGCCACTGTGGGTGGATCAGAGAAGGGGTTAAATTCTGGGAGGGGCAGGCAGGGCAGGACGCAGCGGAGCCGTGAGGGGTTTGGCCTTTGTCAAAAGAACAAGAGGAAATTACTGCAGGGCTTGAAGCAGAGGAAAGATGGAATGAGATTTCCAGATTCACGCAGTAGTAAATATTTACGGAGGACCTACTGTTTGCCAGGCGCTAGGACAGGCACGGGCTGGGGGCGGGGGCAGTACTGTGGGAACAAGACAGACGTATGTACAGCCTCCCTGAGAAAGTCCCATTGACGTTGAGACCTGAAGGACAAGCGGGAGGAATGGAGGAGCACATGCAAAGGCCCTGAGGTGAGCCAGCCAGGCAGGCAGTGAGGGATATGATTCTGAACGCTGTCCTGCAAATGTCTCTACCTCTTTGCCTTCCAGATGCATGGGAGGTTGCACTTCCTGGACCCCTATGTGGATGGGTAGGGTCACATGACTATTTGGAGCCCATGAGTCGGGAGCAGAAGTGACTGGAGCATTCAATTGCCAGTGTGAGACCCTCCAGAACTGTTTTTCTCTGCCATGATACCTGGCAATGTTCAAGATGGTTTAAACCACCTGATATTTTCTGTTCCCATAGGTTTTGGGCACCCCATGTGCCTCCAAAGAGCCAGTCAACGCTCTGTACTCTCTCTCACAGCAGGAGCTCAACTTTTTCCTCAGGCAAAAAAAAAGAAAAATGATCCTGACACCCCAGAGCCAAGTACACCGCTGAGTCATCATGCACAGATGTTCAGGCTGTGGACTGCACAACCCTAGGAAATGTCATCGCTTAAAAACACATCACTGATACGTTTTCTGCCCAGAATAAGAAGACATAAGGGCCCTCAGCACCCCACGACAGATATGTGGCATGAACAAGGAAGAAACCTTTATTGGTTTAAATCACTGCAATTGGGGCAGGGGGTGGAGTTTGTTACCGCAGCCTAACCTAGCCTATCCTAACTGATCTGGTGAGGATGTGGGATTTGTTCTAGGTGCAGGGGGAGCGTGGTGGAGGAACAGATTAGTAGGGCTGAGCCTAGATGCTAGGAGCCCAGAGGTCACAAGGGTAGTGGAGACAATAGCCACAGTGGCATTTAGAGGGCTCTCTAAGAAGTCATGGTGGACACTGGGGTGGCAGGTCAGGCCTGAGGCATCATGGGTACCCCCCACTCCTCGCCCTTGCTCTGCGTTCTGCTTAACCCTTTAAGAGAAAGACCACACCTTCTCATCCAGCTCAGCCAACAGCACTTTCATGGACTTAATCAAGGCCTCGTAGTCCTCCTTGGTTTGCAGCAGGAAGCGCAGCTCCATGTAGTTCTTCTCGTTCAGATCTGTGTTCCTCGAGGACCTCATGAGACTCAAAAGCAGGCTGATCTCATCCTGCTCTGCCTTCAGGGTCTTGATCTCCTTGCTGTTGGGAAAGCAGCCCAGGATTCAGCCTGCACCCCTGGCTTACCTTGCTCCAACACGCCAGGCGCGGTGGCCCCGACGGATCCTGGCAGAGAGCAGCACCTCCCGCCCAAGCGGCTGAAAAGGATTCGCCCACGGCCTCGGATCCAGGTCTGGAACCTGGATCGCCTGAAACCCAGTTCGCTGCAATTTCCACTGCTCCTCGGGGTATTTTTTCCCCTAGGGAACAATTTGCAGCTGTCCCTGTCAAAATCCATTACCTAGACATGGCAGAAGCCCTCAAGTTCGCTTTTGCCAGTGGCTGGCTGGCATCTGTCTGAGTTTGCAGACCGTCTTCCCAGACTCCACAGCCAATTATCTCTGGTAATGAGGAGCAAACTCATCAGGCAGGCTTTTCAAGTTTGCATCAACACAGAGATGCGCAATAACCTCCGACCTTGGCTGGGTTCTCTATTTGGGGTGCTAACGATTTATTAAATGGGCTGATCCGAGCCTCCCCCCTCCCCTTCTTCTGTCTGCTTTGGAGGAGAGACAGGGTGGGGGAGGTGTGGGAAAACAGGGACCTCGAAAGGAAAAAGGCAGCTTGGAAGACTGCACAACACTGAATGATGGGAAATGGCACAGAGGCAGACTTTCTGGAAAATTCTGGGAACCGACACTTGCTGCTCAGTGCGGTTTGCAGATCAGCTGCCTCGATGTGCTTTGGAAGCTTGGAGAAATGCTGAATCTCAGGCCCCAACCCGGGGACCGACGGGATCAGAATCTGCTCGGCAACAAGAGCCTCAAATGCTCTGTGTGCACATTCAAGTTTTGGAAGTGCTGCTGTAGAACAGTAAAGAATGTTCTAGAGCGAGCATTGGCAAACTTTTTTCTACAAAGGGCCAAACAGTAAATATTTTAGGTTGTGCAGGCCATGCGGTCTCTGTTGTACCTACTCTACTCTGCCCTTGCAGTGGGAAAGTAGCCACAGGCAATGTATGAGTGAACAGGCATGGCTGTGTGCCAATAAAACTTTACTTACAAAAACAGGCAGCCAGCCAGATTGGGCCCGGGGGCCATAGTTTGCTGACTTTCTGCACTGATGGAAATGTTCTCTCTCTGCAGGGTCTGACAGCATCCACCTAGGCACATGTGACCATTGAGTGCTTGAAACGCAGCTAGTACAATCGAAGAACTGAATTTTTTATTTTATTTATTTTAATTAATTGCAATTGTAAATAGCCACGTGTGGCTAGTGACCGGGAGCTCCCAGTCTTCTCAACCTGCCTGCTGGGACCTTTGCCCCCTCTTAAACCCCTCCTGGAAGGGGGTCCTTGTTAGGTGGAAGGAAGAAAGAGAGAGACCGTGCCACCTGCTACCAGAGCTAGGCTGTCAGGAAGGGTCAGTAAAAGCAAAAGGAAGGTTTGTGTGTCTTGTATGCAGGGTTGGGACTGGGATAAAGGGAGCAAAGAGCCCCAAAATTTAAGAAGGCGCTCACTGTCAGGGTGCTTTAAGCACAGGGTCAGCACTGGGGGAAAAGCGTCTCCTTAAATATTACACCCAAGGCACCGCACCTTATTTTGGCCCTATTTATATTTAGTAGGTGTTTCACTCTAAAGAATCTAAAATCTCCACTTTTCCACTCCCTCCTTTTCAGTTCCATCAAAGTGACATTAGATCAAAGAGATTGACTTAGAGCCAGAACCCTGTGTGTGGGGTGGTGTTGGGGTACGGAAGGGTAACATTCAAGAAAAACTGTACAAGGCCTGGTGAGGTGGCTCACGCCTGTAGTCCTAGCACTCTGGGAGGCCAAGGCAGGAGGATCACTCAAGGTAAGAAGTTCAAAACCAGCCTGAGCAAGAGTGAGACCCTGTCTCTACTAAAAATAGAAAGAAATTAATCGGACAACTAAAAATATATAGGAAAAATTAGCCGGGCATGATGGTGCATGCCTGTAGTCCCAGCTACTCGGGAGGCTGAGGCAGGAAGATCACTTGAGCCCAGGAGTTGGAGGTTGCTGTGAGCTAAGCTGACACCACGGCACTCTAGCCCGGGCAACAGATTGAGACTCTGTCTCAAAAAAAAAAAAAGAAAAACTGTCTGACACACACCAGGAAGGAGGCACTTCCTGATGCCCACTGGATCAGGAGTAGGCTGAGAATCAGGGCGGCCAGGCACAGATGTGCAGGTTGTAGACTGCACAGCCCTAGGAAGTGCCACTACTTGAAAATGCATCCCTGATTTGTTGATTTATTACTCTTTTCCAGGGGACTCTTTTTCTTGTTCTAGCAAAATCCCTACATAATGACAATTTTTCCAACAGATGGCAGTAAAGTGTCTTGAGAAAGGCTGCCTTTTTAAAAATTCACAGAGGTCCCATATGAACTAGTCCTGGCCCTGAGTAAGTTGAATCTACGGAAAATCCAAAGAATCCCTTTTCTCCATCCTCTGAATTTCCCACATCATTGAACAGTCAGATTTTCTTTCTAATAATGGACAGTTGGTCCTGCCTTTATAAACAAGGTGGATGTAGCCAGGGAATTACATTTCCTTGGAATCTAAGAATGCCTGTTTGACATTTGTTTATTCAATCCCAGGGAACACCTTTCTATTGCCCAAAGAAATAATATACTCCAGAATTTCCAGGGCAACCCAATTTTAAATATTCTATCTTGCAGTGCTCTGAGGACACGCCAATAGGAAACGTCCTTGGGGTGTCCGCAGCCAGTGGTTCTGGCATTCTCTGGGAACTCTCCCACTTCCGTGGCAGGACCATAGGAGTGACAGCCAAAGCCATGTGTCCTATGCCCCTAGCCACCCACCAAGCTGACTGCCCCAGGAGTAGACACCTGACCCAAGCTGAGGCAATCAGATTCTCCCTCTCCCGGGCACTGGGAACTGGAATAGATTTCAAGACAGTCTCCGTGTAGCTTGGCCAGCTCAAGACTGGGGCCGCCATTTCCCACGAGCCAGGGCTGAAATGCAGAGAAAAGAACACAACTCACGTGTGGAGAGAAACAGGGACCAGAAACGCTTCCTGCATTAGGTCCTTCCCTGAGATGCAGCTGTCCTGTTCTCCGAGGGTCCCCAAGACACCCCGCATTCGGGTCCCCTCGCCCCTGAAGCCATCGCTAGTGGGTTTCTCTCGCGACGGGGAAGGCGAGTCCCCACGCTGGCGTGGGAAGTGGCTCCCCGGCACGGCGGGGACGCGGGCACCCGGGACCCCTCCGCGGCCTGGGCACACAGCCGCGCCGCCACTTACGACTGACTCGTGATCTTCCGCTGGCTGCGGAAGTTGAAGGACTTCCGGCTCTCCGCCATCTTCCTGAACTGCTGCCTCAGCCGCCGGAGCTCTGCCTCCGCCAGCTGCTCTCGGACCTTCTCCGACGGCTCCGGTGGCGCGGCCGAGGACTTCCTCCTGTACCGCCTCGACTGCGCGAGACGCGGCCGGGAGAGGGGGCAGCACCAGGTCAGGCGGCCGGAGAAGCCCCCGGTTCAGCTCACGGGCCGGGGTGGGCGCTGGGCTGGGGCTGGGAGGGGCAGACGCCCGTGGGTGATGCCAGCTGCCTGTCTGTCGCACGGCAGGCCCACCCGGGGTTGCTAGGGTGGCGAGAAGGCTGGCCTCATCATTGCCTCCTGAAGAGGCAGCTTTGCTGTGTGGGGAAGAGGCGTTCTGGGTTCAAGTCCTGGTTCTGCCACCTTGTGTGACCTCGGGCGAGTCACAGGAGGTGTGCACAGATTTGTTGTCAGGGTTAGAGGAGCGAATGTATGTGTCACCTACCATCGGCGTCTTGAAGGAATCGCGCTTCCCCTCCGCTCAGACACCGTCCCCAGGGAGGTCAAAGCCACGCGTGTGTCTCTCTCTCTCTCTGCAGTGCCCTGTCCACAGTGGCAAAGGGAAAAGACCTCGTGAGCCACTGCAGCTGGCGGTGCGGGACAGAACGGGCACCTCCTCCCCTCCCCTGGTCCGCAATTCCCTCGTCCGCCCACAGCTTGGCACACGGGAGGACGCGAAGATGGCTGCCCGGGTGTGAGAAAGGCACTTTTTTGTTGTTGTTTAGAGCAATGTTTGCCTGGAACCTGTTCCTCTCACCATGTATTATTAGGAGCTGGGCAGATGGTTCTGACATGTCAGTTACCCTTCTGCTCCCTGTGTTCCCAAAGAGGGGGCAAAATGGCATCGGGGCGGCGCGTCCCCAGATGGGGTTGAAGTGAAACGCGCCCAACTTCAGCTGCAGCTGTGGGGAGACCCCAGCGTTCCCATCCTACAGCGGAGCCAGCGGTACTGAGAGGCGTTTTTACCATGTCACACCTTGCACTTCATCTGGCGCGTAAGTACTCAGAGGAAGGGACAAAATTAACCCCACAAGCGCAATAGGACCATGAGACCCACCGCACTGCCCCTCTCAGATGGCAGGGGCTGGGTTCCAAAAGCAGAAAGTCTAGCTTTGCAACCACTGAGTGGCCCTGCGGTGCAGGGGCCTGAGGTGTTGGTTGTGTCCACGATCAGATCTCAGCTCAAATTCCACCGCTACTTACTAACCTTGGGCAAGTCACTTCAGTTCTCTGAGCCTCAGTTTCCTTATCTAGAAAATGGGAGAAATTCTAGAAGCCACTTGGCAGGTCATTGAATGTATAAGGCCCCTTGGCACTGTGCCTGGCACATAGTAAGTGCTCAGTAAACAGTGGCTTGGATGATAGGGTATGATACAGGTGGTTTAACATGGCAAAGATCGAGTGCAGTCAATGTCTACAAGGGTTTGAGGGATGTTCAGCATCCTGTCTCCTGGTAACAATACCCTGAATTTCCTGTGGGAAGCCATGCCTTCCCTCCCTCCCTCCCAGTCATTTTTTGCTCCCCAGGGGATGGCCGCACCCCACCAGCTTCAGGATTGGGGAATATGACTCTGGATGGGCCAATCAGAGTGCCAGTTCCCTGGCCTGGAATGAGTTCAAGGATGGGCACGTGGCCTTATCTAGTCCAAGCGGAGTACATAATGGAATCGAAGCTTCAACACTCAGGAGGAGAGAGTTTTTTTCCTCCTGATCTTGAGCCTAGGTGAGTCAGCCACCTTGCCTCTGCAGGTAGCCTGAGAATAAAGCTAACAGTTATAGGGAATTCGGTGGCCAGGGGTCAGCCTTCCCAGCTCCTCTTGCTGGGAAGAGGCAGGGCCCTGTGATGGACTGTCACCAATAGGATGTGAGCAGAGAGGACCCTGCCATTTAAGAAAGGGATGCGACTTTTCCATCCTCTCTTCCCCCATCTGACATTTATGGGAGGCAGAGTCACAAAACAGTTCCCCAAATCAACTTGCAAAAGCAGTTACCTGCCAACCATGAACATCCTCGTTGGACTGTGACATAAATGAGACATTTATGTTGCATTAAGCCAATGAAGCGGGGAGATGTATGTGTCACGGCAGCTAGCATGACTGAAACCCCGCCTTCTTCCTTCCTAACACAATTCTGATTGTGTCGCCCTCAGTGTGCCCAGCTCCAGAGCATGACATGATTGGTCCCTACTAGTCACAGTAACCCCATTTCTCTTTGTCAATGATTGGTCTAAGGATGAGCATGTGACCCATCCTTATGGGTCCCATCCATCTCATATCTGGCCAATGAGACATAAGGAGAATTCTACTCTGTTCCTTTGTGACAAAAAGTGAGAGCTTGTCCATGTTCCCATCTCTTCCTGCTCTTAGAAATTATCATGGAGGCATGCATAATGGTTGGTGCTGTGGCAACCATCCCATGACCATGAGGAGAAATAGCACTGTCACACTGAGGACAGCAAAGAGGAAAAATGGGAAAAAATTTAGATCCTAATTGACATTGTGTGCTACTGCCCCATCCCTGAAACTGCCTACCTCCAGGCTTCTTGTGAAATAACAAGTGCCACTATTGTTTAAGGCACTCATCAAGCATTTTGTTCATTATAACCTAAAGCATTCCTAACTTACATAATACACTACCTTCAAAATGATTCTGGCACAATAGTATCTGACAGTGTAGGCACTTTGGCTTTTCCCTGTTATGCTCTAGAGGGTTTAGGGGCCAACTGAATTTTGGTAAATCGGTCTCTGAGGGAAAATTCCCACAGGCAGGGAAATGTTGTGAGACAATGGTGCCATATCTTGATCATTTCTGGATGAGCCCTCAAGGTGTGGGTAGAAGCTGTAGCAGGTTTACCTGACTGATAAGATTTGGGGAAAGTGTACTCACTCTGGGACCTCTTTCAACTCTGCAGTTTTGTGCAACTCCATTTTTTTTTTTTTTTTTTTATTGAGCCATTCTATTTTCCAGGGCTCTTTTGGTTCTAAGTGGATCTGTAATGCACCATTTTAAAAGCATGACTGACCTTCACTGGCAGTGTGATTTTACCTCTCTGGGCCTCAGTTTCCTCATCTGTAGAATGGGGATACCCATACCCATGTCTTAGCATAAAATAATGTATGTAAAGCCCTTCACAGGGTGCCTAGCACGTGACAGGCGTCGGTGAATGTAGCTTGCTTGTGAATCGGTATTTTAAAGTGTCAGTTTGTGTTGGCATATAGTGTGAGTGAATGAGGCTTCCTCTCGCAGAGATCGTCTTTATGGTCTAATATTTAATTAGCTGGGCCAGGGGAGGCCTGAGCCTCCTCTGCTTCTGAATTTTAACAATCTGCCTTTGAAAGGTAAGCCTGCCTGGGGTCGGGCTCTGTAGGGAACTGGGGCCAGGCAGCCATGTGCGTTATACTGAGCCCGGGCTGTGCAACCTGGCGACAGAACTAAACATGTGCTTAGGGCACCAGCCAAGCAGGAGCCCAGAAACACATACACAGATTTTCTTTTTTTAAAGGATTGTTATGGGAGGAAAATAGAAATTTGTTGGACATTTTTGGAGTCATTTTACACGCCGTAATTTATTTATGTTTAACCCTAGGGAACCGCGACCGCACCGTGCCTTTCCGGGCGGGGGGGACTGGGGGGCCGGGGCGCAGCGGCCGCGGCGACACTTACCAGAGGGGGTGGCCCGACGACGGCGCGTGTCCGACAGCGACGGGAGGACTGCTCGCGCCCCCCCCTGCCCCACCGCGCGCTCTCGAGCCCTGGAACGGGGCCTTTGTGACCCGAATGGACGGGGCATTCTGCCCTGGAGGGCCCCGGGAGGGCGCAGGGCCCGCCGCAGGAGGGGACACGAGCGGCCGGGGGAGAGGGGCGACACGCTGCCCCGCGACCCGTTACCAGACTAGCCCCGGGTCCCCCTGTCGCTGAGTAACGTCCTGACTCAATCAGCGCTGTCACTGACGCCCTGGCCCCGCCGCTACCGCCTCACCCCGCACTCGCGCCCGAATGACAGCTGCCCTGCTCGGAACCCGCCGCACACGCAGCGAACTCAAGGGACACCGTTCTCCCTGCCCTGCAAAAAAGAGAGAGAGAGATCATTTATGAGAAAAATCCCTTCGCCAGTGCTGGGGCAGGGTTCAGGACCCACCCCCACCCCGCCCCTGGAGCCTGAGATCGCAGCCCAGTCTGATCCCCGTCGAGTGTGACCGCGGTGAGGGTTTCGCTGCACACACAGGACTCTGGTAGTTTAAGGATACACGCTCTTCATACAGAAGTCCCTGAGACATAAGTCACCTGCTTCCTCAGTTCAGGAGCTGAACTCAGGAAACAGTCACAGAGCTAGGGAGAAATTATTGGGGTACTAGTTTTCTTTTCTTTTTTAATTTTATTTATTTTTGAGACAAGGTCGCACTCTGTCACCCTGGGTAGTGTGCAGTGGCACCATGATAGCTCACTGCAACCTCAGACTCCTGGGCTAAAGCGATCCTCCTGCCTCGGCCTCTCCAGTAACTGGGACTATAAGGGTGTGCCATCATGCCTGGCTAATTTTTCTATTTTTAATAGAGATGGGGTCTCACTCTTGCCCAGGCTGGTCTCGGATTCCTGAGCTCAAGCGATCCTCCCACCTCAGCCTCCCAGAGTGCTAGGATTACAGGCTGAGCTATGGCAACCAGCCACGGGGTACTTGTTTTCTAGAGTAACTTCAATTCCAGGTGATTTCCACTTTCCTCCTTAGATCCCTGAGTGAACTGTAGCTCAGCCTGGCTAAGGTCTCCACCCTCTTCTTATACCTAAACTCTGGGACAAGATGTGTTTTAGAACATACCATATTTTTGGTTTCAGAAAGGTAACATAGTACACAAGTACTATGTGTACACATGTTGCCCCAAACATTTGGAGTATGTTGCCCCAAATGTTGCTCGCAGCCATATTGTAACCATGAGGAAAGTTAGTGTCACAGAATATCATGTATAGGGTTTGGGCAGCACGTTAAAATTCATCTGTTAATGTTTCTGCAAGGAAGTGCCAAGTGAGATAAATATAGATTCTGAACAGCCTCATGTCAAGCCTTCCCTCCAAATGACTTATACACAGTTTTTTGGGTGTACATACATTACCATCCTCATTTTACAGAGGAAGAAACAGAGGCTTGGAGAAACAGCGTCTTGCAGTAAGCAGTACAGCCAGGACTTGAACCTGGGGCTGTCTGGCTCTAGAGCCCTATGCCTTAGCACAACCCTGAGAGGAACCATAGCTCCAGACCCGAGCAGCTCTCTGCAGGCTGGTGTCTCTCCCATCTCCCTGATATTTAAAGGGCTGCTCCAGTCCTCAGCTCCGTGCACAACCCAGTGACTCACACATTTCAAGTGTCAACGACTGAAAAATGATTAAATTCAATTAGGCTCAGGACTTGTTAAAAATAGGCCTTCCTCAGAAGAATTTACTCTCTCTGCCTTTCTGGGTACAGATCTCAGCAGCCCCCATGCAGAGACATACACGGCTTTTTTAATTAGAACATGCCAGAATCAATTCTGCTAACGGGATCTTCTGCTCCATCAGCGGGGCTTGGAGCAGGGTGAGATGCCAGCTTGCCAACGCAATGAGCCAGCGGTGAGAAACGTTGGCGACAGCAGCACCAACCGAATGCAGGAGGAAATGAGAGCCAAGCTCAGAGGGGCTGGGCAAAGGCATTTGGACACAGCCCAGGAAGCTGACTGTCCAAGTGACTCTTTGGCTACAAGGATCAGAAACCCACTGGAACTAACTCGAAATAATTATTTTTCTGCCTCCCAGCATCTGTTTACCCTTCCTCCTTCCCAGCAGATCCCAGTTTGTTCAGGTAATCCTCCCTCCCACATTCAGCCATGTGATACGCACCTTCCAGGTAGATCTCCATTAGTCTTAGCCAATCACAGCCATCCCATGCTCCTTGCCAGTGATGGCACCAGGAATCTAAGTTTAAGCCAATTAATGCAGAGCGCACTCCTGGAGATTGCAACTGGTCCAGAAATAGGCACGTAACTTACAGTGGCCTAATCAGACAGAAAGGAAGGATATATAATCTGGGGTTGCAGAGAGATGCTTTTCCACCTCCATGGCTGTGAACAAGGAAGCATGTTGCCCATGTCTTTTTGTTGCTGGCAGCCTTCTTGTAACCATGAGGGAAACCAGTGTGAGATCAAGGCTAGTATATGATGGAAAGAATAGCCTAGGGGGAATTACACAACAATGTAGCTGGCACCCTGGTTATACCATGCCTGAAACCCACCTTAATTCTGCACTTCCAATTATGTGAATTAATAAGTCTTCTTATTGTTTAAGCCAATCTTGATTGTAGTTTCTGCTTATTTCAGCCAAAAGTGTGCTCAGTTATATGAATACCAGGGTTGTCTTTTGTAAGCTGGAGGCAGATGCCCATGAAGAAAAAGCACCAAGAACTAGAAAGCTTTTGGAAGCCAAGGCAGCTCCTCTCTCAAGCCCTGTCTCTCTGGAACCACCTGGTCTCTCGTCCTGGCCTCTTTTCTCTGCTCTCCCTTGTTCCCCCAGCTTGCTTCTTAGGTGTTCCCATTTTAGAGCCCAGTTTAAAAAAAAAATCAATGTCCTAATCTCAACTTCTCAGGAAAGAGAATACAATTGTCCCGCTTTAGATGTGATGTCCTGGCCCAGTCACATGGGCCATAGGCAGATGGCATAATGGCCCCGCTATAGGGACTGTGAAAATAATTCTCAGAAAAGGGGCACAGGAAGAGAGGGCACAGTAGTGTAGTGGAGAGAACACTGGAGTCCTGAATCTGCCACTAATTTGCTGTGTGCCCTTAGAAAAGTCAGTAGACCTCTCTGAGCCTCGATTTCTTGCTACTTCCAGGACCAAATTGAGAACTTTAAAGCCCGCAAAGATGGTGAAATATTTCACCCCATCTGTGACATTGAAAATAAAACATGGATTTATGGTTTTATGCTAATCCATAAAATGAGTGTCAGGCAGTGTGATTGGATTCCGACTTCTGCTATCATGTCTTTATGACATAAATCATTTTGGAAAAAAAAAGTTTAGGTGTCCCTACTTCACTGGTGCCATTGACACTGGCTTAGTTTGTCTTTTAGGTTACAAACTGTCTTTGTCCAGCCAAGGAGGCCACTCCAGCCCCTTCCATCTTCCTCAGCCTGGCTGAGTGGCCTAATCTCCCTGCTTGTGGCATGCGATGTCCCTCCCCCCTGCCGTGACTGAATTGAGGAGAAGAGAATACCCCACCCAGGTTAGACCAAGCAGAGCTTCTTTCCCAAGAAATGGAATTTGGACACAAAATTCCCTGGGAAAGAGAGTGCCGATTAATAGGTTAATGGGGTATTGGGTGCTGGAACCAAGAGATCGTGGGAAGTCAGGCCGCGGTAGCCGTTTTCCACTGAGGACACACTGCATGGCCACAAAGGTGGCCACACACAATGCCTTTCCCCTGCATCTCCCTTGCTAATAAAATCCTGATTTTTATTCCAGGCTTCAGTGGAGAACTCCGAATCTCTTAGATCTCAAGATCTCATAGAGTCCACCCGAGATCCTGGAGTGGCCAGTGAGACACAAGAGGAAACCCACTGGGAGATGTTGGGACAGAGATGCCGGCCGAACGTCCAGTGCTCAGCGTCCGTGGTGTAAGCCAAGGTCAGTTCCTTGGCCCCTTGGTGCGGGAATTGAATTCTGTCCCTGCTGCAGCGCTGCCAAGCCCACCACGATAACCCGTGGACTGCCCGGTCACCTTCCATGCACTCCATATCTGCTTAACCCCGTGGAGAGGTTGCTGTCGTTTGCAACCGAGAACTATCAGATACAAACAGAGACGGCACTGTCGGCATTTAGAGTTTCACGTTCCTCCCCGGGGCCACCCAGAACTGCACCCTTCTTGGCCAGTGAAAGTTAGAGTCACCCTTTGTAATCTTAGTGACAGCTGGAGACTAGAAGTGGTGAGGATAGGTACATCCTCAGGGAAGCATTTTGGCCTCATACTGCTCAAGCTATAAGAATTCCTACGCTCTTCAACCCGGGAAACCTAAATGTGGGAGTTCATCCTATGAAAATAAGTCAAAGGCAAAAAAAAAAAAAAATCCCAATGTGCAGATTGGGATTACGCCCATTGTAACGTTGTCTCATGGGACAAGTGGGAATAAGTAAATGAGAAGAAAGCCGGCCCCAGGAGAGCTCGTACTAATAGACGCCGTTTGTGTAAAGTACAAAATTGGGGGAAACTCACGCTGTTAGAAGTCAGAATATAGATTATCTGGTAGAGGGAGTTGGAGAAGGAATAACTGGAAGGGAAATCAGGAAATTTCCAGGTTGCTGAGAATATTCTCTTTCTTGATCTGGTTAAGTTCATTTGTGAAAATTCATCAAGATGCACACCTTTGATATGGACCTTTTATACGTGTGTATTGCACTTCAATACAAAAGTTTTCTAAAAAGATGAACAAGAGGAGGAGTTTTAAAGCAAATTGTGGCATCTCTATTAATGAGACATTCTGGAGTATTGAAAAAAATCATTGTAAAAATAACCACATCTATTGAGCATATGCATAGTGTGTGTATATTATTGTTTTATACAGTCTACTTCCCTCCAATTCATTCTCTGCCCGCCCTGTGTCCCCACAAGTAGAGAGCATGGTCCCCATCACCCATGGGCTCCCTTCTGCCTTCTGTTTGGGTTCAGCCAACAGAAGGGGCCAGCAGGAGACCAGAAGGCAGGGTGAGAGAGAGCGGGACATTTCTTCTAAAGTCCCTCCTTGCTTTGGCACCAGTCCCTGGCAGTAGCTTTGTCCTCCGCAGTGGCAGCCTCTGTCTGAATGACCCCTGTCCCCAGCCTCAGCCCTCACTGGGCTCGACCATGCTTCCCTCTGTTGCTAATCTCAGTCCCCCGACCTCCCTTCCCTGTTCCATTAACCGCACGCGCTAGGA
The DNA here is from genome assembly GCA_963574885.1 of Lepilemur ruficaudatus. Lineage (NCBI taxonomy): Eukaryota > Metazoa > Chordata > Mammalia > Primates > Lepilemuridae > Lepilemur > Lepilemur ruficaudatus. The sequence goes on from CAUYRT010024748.1 coordinate 22,634, forward strand.
AAGAAGGCCCTTCTTTAAAGTCTCTTGATCCGTGTGAGTTGGATTCAGTTTTCTTCTGGGGCTCCGACTGTCACAGTCCCTCCCCCACCTTCCTATGTGACAAGTGACCTTCTTGGGTTCAGTGCTGTAGAGGCTGTGCCCTCATGAGGACAGTGGGAACCAGCCTGGGAGCGGAGCCAGCATTAATTTCAATCGAGCTCGAGGAGCTGTGCCAAAAACTTCCATCTTTCTGAAAAATTAAATACCCAGGTCTTCCACCCTCCCTGTGTGTGCCATCTTCCTCTTCTTGTCATGGTCCCACCTTCCTGGCTGAGACTATGACCAGGTAGAGCTCACAGAGCTGGGGAGTGAGGGAGAGAGGGAAGGGGAAGGCTCTCTGCGTCATTTCTTTACCCTGCGAGGGACTGGGGAACAAATGGCTGCCCATCTGGAGGTGGCAGCAGAGACCTGGTGCCCCAAGCAGTATACGTACCCGCCGCGCACTCAGCCGCTCTGAGCAAAGATCAGGTCTGTCTGGCCTCCTCTTCAAGGGGAAATGGAAGCTTCAGTGTGAGAGATTCTGCTGTTTGCCTTTCCAATACCCCCTCACTCCTTCCTTCCTTTCCTTTTCTTACTTTCACTGCAGATGGCACATGCCCAACTTTAAGAACTACATTTCCCAGGCTCCTTTGCAGCAATGGCTAGTCATGTGACTAAGATCCGGCCCAGAGCTATGCTCGTGGAGGGCTGGAAAAACCTCGTTTTATTTATCAAGAGAAACAACTTGGCATCACGTTTTTTAAAACAAAGTAAGGAAGAGATGATCATTTTTAATATTGTCTGTGAGAAATATGGAAGAATCTCTCTTAGGGTGAAAACTGCTCTGTTATTTAGGAAACCATCTGGAAGGGGCTTTTTAGTTTTGGAGGTGAGCCCTTCTCCCTCCCTTCATTCTCCCTGGGCTGGTCTAGCAGGGTGAGACAAAGAAAAGGGTTAAATTTATGGACATAATGCGTTAAAGTAGGACTTTGATTTTTGGAATGGTCCAGGAGAGCAGGGAGTGAAGACTTATCCTAGCCACATCTCAGTTGCCTCGTCTGTAAAAGGGGGATAATGTGAGTACCTACTCTTTAGGGTTGTGGTAAGATTTTTAAATGAGTTATTGTATGAAAGGTACTTCTAACAGTGCCTGGCACATAGTAAGTGTTCAAAAGATGTTAACATTACTATTATTAGTAGTACCATTGTCATTATTATGGAGGAGAGAGATTTTGGGTTTTTGTGGAGGGGGCACGAAATAGGGGTACATGGTGATCAGAGCCTAAGGAGAAAGTTATGCAAGGGAGAAATGCCCTGTGGTGAGAAAGAAAACGACTCTTAGAGGCCACAGGTGGTTAATCTTAAAGACAATCAGTTAAGTCACAGGTGGTGGATCAAACACAAGGGCTGTTGTGTGCTGTGATCTTTCTTTTCAAAGGGGCAATTATGAGCTGTGAGTTTATTCCTCTTTCTTTCTGTTTATTTTTCTCTGTTAGACAGTTTATTAGCAATGCCGTCCTTTCACCTACCTAATCAAAATAAATCCCAGGTACACTAAAATGGGTGCCTAGCACGGGGTGCCTGAGGTCGTCGGCTGTCATTAATATTGTGCAGAAAACAGAAAAGATGTAGTTCAACTCATCTTAGAGCTTATGTTCTAAGTGGGGGACATCGATGTCTGTTGGGACAAGATGCAAATGGCTATTGCCGCAAGCACAGCACAGTGTCTCCTGTATGGTGAGGGGTGACAGAACCCCGTGAGAAGCCAAATTCATGGGACCCCAGGCTCTGGGCATCTCCCTCCCCCACCCAGACAGCTGGGAGGGTGGAATGCTGAGGCGGGCTGGGGTTGAGCATGGTGCAGGGTAGAGGAAGCCAACATGTGCAAACCAAGTCCCAAGGCCAGAGTGGGAATGGGAAGACCAGCAAAGGCTCAGGTTTTCTGGATGGTTGAGCTGTGGATGCAAGGGCACCTGCAACCGCGAGTGTGAGGTGGGCTTGCCAGTTACAGGGGCTGAGCCAGTTTACATGGATGCTTTTCCTGATTCCCTCACTGTCAGGTTTCTGGAATCAGAGCAGGATGCCTCACGGAGTGTAGAGGTGGAGAATCTGGGCTTCTGGAAGCTGGCAGACTCAGGTGCAAACCTTAGCTTTGCCTCTTAATACTGTGTCACCTTAGGCAAGCCACTGCCCCTCTCTGAGCCTCAGTCTCTTCTGAAATTAGGGGTAATAGTTACCTACCTCGTGGACTTTCGGAAAATTGGTGCTTGGGCTAGCACTTAGTAAGTGCTCAATAACTTGTGGGTTATTATTATTCAGGAAATCAAATCAGGGTTGACTGTTAGGAAGGAGAGCAGAGCACAGTTTCCGGGTCTTCCTAAGGCCACACTAGTAAATGCTCATGAAGATTCACTTCCCGTTCCCTGTTGCACTCACAGTGGTCTCCTGACTTGCTCTGGCCAATGAGACATGGACGGAAGAGACATGTCCCTTATGGCAAACACTGTAAGAGCTGGCACGTGTGATCCCGGGCCCCTTTCCCCCTCCCCCCCCAGTGACCTGACGCGATTTCCGGGGAGCAGCTGCCTCCAACACGGGCCTCAGAGAGGAGCGGGGCGGTGCTGCTCCAGGGCGCGGACAGCACCAGTCAGAGTTTCTGGCAGGAAAATGGAAACCACATGAGTCATTTTAACAGAGAATTTATTATAGAGCATTGGGACAGATGTGGACGACTGAAAAAGCAGAGGGCTGATGAGACTGCACAGAGACACTAGGGGCAGGAAGCAGCCGCTGTCCCCAGGTTGGTGGGAAACAAAGGGTCAAGGTCGGAGTGTCAGAGCCTGGTGCCTTGGAGGAGGCGCCTGGCACTCCGAGTCAGGGTGCTGCTCAGCCCTGCTGGTGTCTCCGAGGGACACGTGAGGCTGGTTCCAAGAGAGCATGTAAACAAGCGGGAGACTGGGACCAGTGGCCACTGGGTGACACTAACCGGAACAGACAGCAGAAGGAAAGGACAGTCCTTTCTCCTCCCTCCAGCCTGCAGCCTCACAGGGCCACCCAGGGAGCAGCTGGCGAAGCTTCGCAGAACAGAGAATGGAACAGCAGGCGCGCTGAGAGAGGCAGCTTGACAGCGGGCATGGGGAGCGACAGTGACCAGTCACGCCCTGTCTAAAGCCACCGAGGCACTGGGGCTGTTTGTTACTCAGCATGGCCAAGTCCAGCCTGACTCTCCCAGAGCCTCAGCCTCCAGCCTGCATCACGAGTCCCTTTCAAGTCCAATGGGGGCCCCCTCCTCATGGCTTGACCTCCTCACCTGCCTTATATGGGGAATGCTGTCCCTTCCTAAGAGGCTCTAGAAGCCTCTAGACCCCTAAACATCAACCCTGTGAGAGAGGCAGAGCCCTGGCTCATTGCAAGAGGGAAGCAAGGCACAGAGAGGCAGAGAACTTGCTCAAGGTCACACAGTGCGTTACTTGCAGAATTCAGACTTGACCCCAGGACTCCTGACTCCCAAACCTGGTTGCCTGGGGAACCTGGCATTAAAAATAACAATAGGTTGAGTAAAGTGGCTCATGCCTTTGGGAGGCTGAGGCAGGGAGATCGCCTGAGGCCAGCAGTTCGAGACCAGCCTGGGCACCATAGCAGAACCACCGTCTCTACAAAATTTTAAAAATGAAAAATGTAGCCAGGCGTGGTGGCACATGTCTGTTGTCTCTCACCTATAATCCTAGCACTCTGGGAGGCTGAGGCTGGAGGATCACTTGAGGCGAGGAGTTCAAGGCTGCAGCGAGCTATGATCATGTCACTGCACTCCAGCCTGAGTGACAGAGTGGGAAAAAAAAAAGATTTAAAGAAATAACAATAATAACAGATGCCTGAATCCCAAGCAAGGAAATTCAGAGTCAGGAAGTCTGGGGGGCGGGGGACGGGGTGTCTTGAGAATGTGTATTTAACAACAAGTGTAAACACAAACATTCCTATAGCACTTTTTTGGTACCAGGCGTGGTTCTAAGTGCTTTGCATCTATGAACTCATTTAATCCTCAAAACAACCCTGTGCGGTTGGTGTTACTATTTTCCCATTTTACAGGGGTGGAAACTGAGGAACATCTCCATAACAAGTAGGGAATCTGATACCATGGAGCATCAGATTCTTTTGGGAATTGTAAATTATCTGGGCCACGATGGCCAACATGTATAAATCCGGAGCATTCATGCAGGAGAAAACGGGGTACAGTGTTTCAGAGCAGGATGCTGGAGCCAGACCGGGTTTGAGTCCAGGGTGGTGAACAGTTTTCCTGTACTGAGGAAAGACCGCACAGTGTGAAGATTGTCTGGCTCTATTCAGGAACAGTCAGCTGGTGCTGGGTCTTAACTGTCCCCTTAAGGAGGGCACGGACTCCGCATTCCACCCCAGCCCCCGACCCCAATTTTATATTTCCATTCCTCCCAGGGCCCTTTGGGCTGTGTTCTCTGCCGCCACCTCCTGGGGCTCAACCACAGCGGGATCTTTCCCAGACCAGCCCAGGTGAGCAAGTCTGACGTCTCACCGGCCTGAGGTCCCAAAGTTCAACTTTCATTATCTGGGTCCCAGGCTTTCTCGAAAAGCCATCTTCAGACAGATTTAGATTAATCCCCTTATCCAATAAGCCTAGTGCAGGATCAGGCGGACAGGCGGGTCACCTGCTTTAGCCTGGCCAGACTGGATTACCCTCCGTGACCCCAAAATTCACTCATGCGCACCTGCTCCTGGTTTGTTTGCTGATTAATAACAGCGGGAGTTTGGGGACAGTGTGTTTTTCACCTTCTGGGAGCATCTATGGCTTGAACACCGAGGCCACCTGACGCAGGGCTGTAGCTAAACACCCGTAGCCTCCCACTTTGTCCCCAGCCACCCACCCTGCCCTGACTCTGCATCATTTTAAAGTTCCACCAAATTCCATATAATTCAATGTCCCAGAAAATAAAAGCTGATGTAGGCCAGGTGCAGTGGCTCACGCCTGTAATCCTGGCACTCTGGGAGGCCTAGGAGGGAGGATCACTTGAGCGAGGGAGTTCGAGACCAACCTGAGCAAGAGCAAGACCCCGTCTCTACTGAAAATACAAAAAATTAGCCGGGTTCTGTGGTATGCACCTGTAGTCCCAGCTACTCAGGAGGAATAAGTGACTTCACCTTTTCGAACCTCAGTCACCTCATCTACGGAATGGACCTAATGCTTTTTCTCACCACAAAGAAGGGCGAGAGTCCTGGGGGAGCAGATTGGCCCAGGGGGCCGGCACATTGCCAGCGCTCAGTGCTCGGGGAGGACTCGGTAGCAGTCTTTATCCCCACTCAACCTTGACCTCTGTCTGCCCTCTGCTCCCCGCCCACCAGCCTACTCCTCGACCTTGCCAGAACCCTCCCGATTTCCAGAGGATCAAAGTCAGAGAAATTAAAAGCCCAGCAGGGATCCCTTAAAACGCAGCCAGTTTAGCAACCCGGGCAATTAAGAAATCTCCCGGATTTGAGTTCTGAGCAAATCAGATCTTAAAAAAAGAGTCCCCAAAAATGCTGGCGAGGATGTGGAGAGATAGGGACTCTCTTACACTGTTGGTGGGACTGCAAATTGGTGCAACCTTTGTGGAAAAGAATTTGGAGATTCCTCAAAGAGCTAAAATTAGAATTACCATTCGATCCAGCAATAGCA
>CAUYRT010024749.1:0-13403 GCA_963574885.1 Lepilemur ruficaudatus
TGCGTCCGATAGAGACACAGTGACGCGCGGGCACCCACGTTGGGGACGCCACCTCCCAGGCAACGGCGGTGCGGATGGCACAGGGAAGTCGCTGAGTTGGGAATTAGGTCCTGGGCTCCGGGTCTTGAATATTGTCCCGGATTTGCCGTGTGCCCTCAGGGAACCATGCGGTGTGCTTTCCTTAAAAAGCAAGCTTTGGGGACGGGTGCGGTGACTCATGCCTGTAATCCTAGCACTCTGGGAAGCCGAGGCGGGAGGATAGCTCAAGGTCAGGAGTTTGAAACCAGCCTGAGCAAGAGCGAGACCCCATCTCTACTAAAAATAGAAAGAAATTAATTGAGCAACTAAATATATATAGAAAATAATCAGCCGGGCATGGTGGTGCATTCCTGTAGTCCCAGCTACTGGGGAGGCTGAGGCAGGAGGATCGCTTGAGCCCGGGAGTTTGAGGTTGCTGTGAGCTAGGCTGACACCACGGCACTCTAGCCTGGGCAACACAGTGAGACTCTGTCTCAAAAAAAAAAAAAAAAAAAGCGAGCGTTGGTAGTTAACATGGAGAAACAGGTCACAACGGTGGCAAGGCCCAATCAGCAGCCTCCCGCCAGACCGGCCAAAATGAAAATGGCCGACAGCCCCGTGTGCCGGCAGGTTCTGGGGGCCGCTGGACCTCTCCCACGCGGCAGAAGGGAGCGTAACTGGTGCGAACATTCTGGAAAACCATGTGATTGTATCCGCCGAGGTGGGGCAGAGGCATGGTCTGTGCTCCAGAAATTCTGCTTTGACCCAAGAGGAGGACGTGCACAGGTCCACCCAAAACACCCGCAAGAAGGTTCACGGCGGCGTCATTTGTAATGGCCCAAAACTGGGACCAACCCCAATTTCAATGGTAGAACGGACAAAACGATCATGGTATATTCATGCGTAGAATATCACGAACCAGTGAGAATCAATGACCCACCGCTGTGCACAAGAGCACGCGTGAATTTCACATCATAACAGACGTCTGAGCGCCGGGTGATTCCGCTCTGACAAAGTTTGGAAGCAGCCGGAACTTCTCTGCTTCGGGAGGGAGAGTGGCCGGGCGTGGATGCGTGTGCTGGTCCTGGTCTGTGTGCACACCTGGGCGTGGGTACCCAGGTGTGCTCTCTCTGTGATTATCCACGGGGACCGCTTTTATGATTTACGTGCCTTTCTCTCCTCAACAGAGAAGCTTATTCTGACATCCAGGGGTTCCTGGTTTCCTTCTGATGCCCACTCTTGGAATCCCCTCAGCTCTATGTGGGAGTGAATTTTGAACAGCCGTGTTCAAGTCCCACCCGCATCCCGGCTGTTATACATCAGACCAATAACTGCATGGTTAAACAAAGCTTAGGTACCGTAGATTCCTTGCTCACATTTAACACTGGATAAGAAAGGGAAGTCACAATCATGGATCATGCCAAGGTGAGTTATTATTACGTCAGAAGGGCTGTTCCCACCATCAAATTTGCAACGAAGTAAAATTAAATCTGGGAAGGAGGAGAAATTAAATACAGGTGACGGTGGCTCGTAGCTTATAGGGTGGTGGTGAGGATACTACAGACCTCGTCGGGAACCTGGGTGTGTTCCCTGAAGTGCACTCAACTCTCCAAAGTTTCTGGAAGGTTCTTATTGTGAGCACCTACGGCTCTCCTCCTGAGAACTTTCTGCGGCTTGCTCAGCCCTTGCTGGTTGGACGGCTCTTCTGTAGAGCTAACACACCTAGAGAAACGTCTAGCCAGTGACATAGAAGACTTGTAGGTGTCTACGGGTGCTTTCTCCCTCTTTGGTTGAACCAACTCTGAGGCATGTCTTGTGTCATCTCCCCGGGGCGTCTCCAGCAAGACTGAGGCACGGTGGTCCTCACTGTCTCAGTGACGAGTGCTTATCACCTCCCCTTGACTTAACTGTCCTGCTGGTCTTTCCAGGAGCTCACACTCAACTCCTCATCTCAGGGTCTGCTTCTCGGGGAGCCCAGACCCAGACAGAGGACAAAAGGCAGCGATCTCCACAACTCTTCACAATGGGTCCCGCACCCCAAAATGACGTCCTTGTCCTCTCTAGAGGAGAGTTAGGGCTATTTTTGTCATCCCCACCCTGACTCTGCAAGGGCTTCCACCTTGGGCGGTGCTCATGGAAGACTTTGGAGAGTTTGGCTGTTGAAAGTTCAGAGTTTCGCATGGGCGCGGTGGCTCACGCTTGTAATCCCAGCACTCTGGGAGGCCGAGGCAGGAGGATCGCTCAAGGTCAGGGGTTCGAAAGCAGCCTGAGCAAGAGCGAGATCCCGTCTCTACCAAAAATAGAAAGAAATTAATTGGCCAACTAAAAAAATATATATAGAAAGATATATGGAAAAAATTAGCCAGGCATGGTGGCGCGTGCCTGTAGTCCCAGTTACCCGGGAGGCTAAGGCAGGAGGATCGCTTGAGCTCAGGAGTTTGAGGCTGCTGTGAGCCACGCTGACGCCATGGCGCTCTAGCCCGGGCAACAGACTGAGACTCTGTCTCAAAAAAATAAAGTTAGTTCAGACTTTCAACCAATAGAGAGAAACCACCTCATTCTACTGTACTTTCTCCAGGCATCCTTCTTCCGTCCAGGTGGTCATTTCCACCGTAGGCAAGCAAGCTTGATCCAGCTTACGTGAAAAATAGCGTAGCACCTGCCTGTCACTTTATGCCCGTGGGGAGAAGTAGAACCGGCATTGCTTTGAAATAAGAGACGTGTTTTTTTTTTTATTTACTTATGTTTTTTACACTATGGAGATATCTGGACCCTTACACCAAATGGAACATGACACAGCAACCAGGAAAAGGCTGGATTTTAGACTGAGGGGGCTGACGCCTCCCGACACTTCCGTCCCGACAGCCGAACGTCCGAGGTGATGCTGCCTCGCCTGGTCAAGACAAGCAGATACCCTGGCGTTCCGCAAAGCCCCCAAGACTTGGGAGGAAGGCAAGGAAGATTTGGCGGCTTTGCGAAAGCCCTGCAGGGAAGATGAAACTGAAGATAAATAAATAAAAGGAAAGCAACGCCCTTCTCCCTCGGATCGTCAGCCCCGTAGGAGGGATGCGCTCCTCCGAAAAGCATCTCTGTTTATCCAAAAAGGTGAAAAAAAAAAAAAATAGAGCGATAAAAGACCAGCAGACTGTGGTGCGGAGTCTCCTTCCTTGGACATTGAGGACGTCACTTCTGCAAGAGGGAAATTCGGAATACAGCCACGTCCGCCTCGACTGTGAAGAGTGCTCGTCGGAGCCGAGCGTGGACCGGCCTCCCCGACCTGCATAGCGGGACTCCAATCAGAAAAGATAAGAGCATGTTTAATTGATCAGCCGGCGTCTGCGCAGCGCTTTGAAGGTGAGGAGTGCGGTGTTACTATAATGATGAGGACGACACTCTGATCTCCGGAGCGTCTCTCCTCCCGTCTGAGGGCCGCTTCCCCGACCGGATCCGAGCAGCGGCTGGAGTCTGCCGCTGGGGCGTGCGAGTTCCCAGTCCCGGCCGGCGGTCCTCCGCTGGGCTTCTCAGCGGGGAGAACCTCAGATGCACAAGAGCCAGGAGGCGGTTCTCCAGGCGTGGAGGCGAACACGGGCTACCGTTTCCACATGCCTGTCCTTGCGGGAAGGCGGTCTCGCCGTGTCAGACGTCGGCCGGACATGGTGCCTTCCCTCCCAGGTGCTGGCTGGACGGCTCCTCTTAAAAGCGGTGGCATCACTTCTCCAGGGACGGCCCTTGTGGGATATTCTTTGCACCGGCCGTGGAGGCTTGAGGCATTCCCGCCGTGCCTGTCCGTGAGCCCGGACCGTTGCCATCAGGCAGGTCTTACGCCACGTCGCAAGGGCTGGTTTCTGTGTCTCCCTGCCGGATTCGTAGGTAGTCCGGAGGGAAATCACTTCATTGGTTTTTTAATTTGCATATTTAATTTTCTTAGAGCGGTTTCAGGTTTGCAGGTAGAGAAAGCAGAAAATTCAGAGCTCTCACACGCTCCCCCGTTTTTCTGCCCTCATTCACAGCTTGCACGAACGGAGGATATTTGTTACCAGGGATGAGCGAACACTGATGACTACGGACCAACGTCGTGAGTTTTTGTTGGGGTTCGCTGGTGGTGTTGCGCATCTGCAGGTTCAGAGAAACGTATGATGTGTTGTATCCTCTGTCGTAGGATCGTACGGAGTTTCTTTCACTGCCCTAAAACCTTCTGTGCTTTCTCTGTTTACGTACTCTGCCTGCATCTTTTTGTTTGTTCGGTTTGCTCTTTACATATGAATCACTGGCGACACTTTCATCATTAACCAATCGATCCGTGGATCAATCGATAATGAAAGAGTTGAGGTGAGAGCAGGTGCTCAACATCCACGGGTTGCTTGGCGGCCGGGTCCTCTCTGGAGTGACTGTCACCGTCTCCGTCCTGCAGAGTGATGTACGGGGCTGTGTGCATGGCGGCCCCCGCGTCTTTGGCTTTGGCTGTAGCTGGTCGGGAGCGGCAGAGGAGAAGGCAGGAAGGGAGAAGTGGCCGCGGTCTGCGGGTGGGGACGCCCGGGTCCCTCCTCGCCGTTCAGGGGTGCAGGGAGCTTTAGTGACAGAGCTCCGGCCACGTGGTCACGTCCACACTGCTCTCTCTCCACCTGCTGGAAACCCTTCTCCTGCTCCCAGCTCCTGGAAACCCCGTCCCCTGCTCCCGTTTCAAGTCTGAGACGTAAACAGAGGCTTGCTGGTCGCTTAACCACGCCCTCACTCTGTGGTTAAGATGTGAATGGGGGCAGAAAAACAAGGGAGCATATGAGGACTCTGAATTTTCTGCTTTCTCTATCTGCAAACGAAAGCTGCTCTAAGAAAATTAAATATGCAAATTAAAAAAAACAACGAAATGATTTCCCTCTGGACTAGCTACGAATCCGGCAGGGAGACAGAGAAACCAGCCCTTGCGACGTGGCGTAAGACCTGCCTGATGGCAACGGTCCGGGCTCACGGACAGACACAGCGGGAATGCCTCAAGCCTCCATGGCTGGTGGGAAGAATGTCCCGTGGGGACCGTCCCTGGAGAGGTGTCATCACCGCCTTTAAAAGGAGCCATCCGGCCAGCACCTGGGAGGGAAGGGGTAATGTCCGGCCGACGTCTGGCATGACTGCCTTCCCGTGAGGACAGGCAGGTGGAAACGGTCTCCCCACGCTGCTCCCACGGAGAAGGCGTCCTCACCAGCCATGTCTCCTTTTCGAGGGGGTGTGGCACCGTTCCCACTGGTCCCCAAGAAGCACCTCCAGTTCCCTGCCTGCCTGTGCATGACCCAAGTGACATCATCAGCATCCTTCCTCAGGAGCCGAGCCCACCACACCCTCTTCTCACTGCAAGCCCTACCTCCCACGGCCCGAGCTGGTTCTTGCCATTTCCCCGCTGTGGAACTCTGCTTAGTGCATGGGGTCCTCCACCCCCTGCCCCGTGTGTGTGTGAGACCAGGAAGCTGCAGTAGCCATCACCGGTCCAACGCAAGCAATCATATCCGGCCATCCCCATCGTCATAGCGTGGACACCTGCTTCTCACCAGAGCCATGGGTGGGACGCTGTCCACGCAACGGGGTCCCCGGTAGGTAAAATTGGGGGGAGAGGGCATGGCACAGTGGCCTTTCAGGGCTGCCCGTACTTTTTTTTTTTTTTTTTGAGACAGAGTCTCACTCTGTTGCCCAGGCTAGAGTGCCGTGACGTCAGTGTAGCTCACAGCAACCTCAAACTCCTGGGCTCAAGTGATCCTCCTGCCTCAGCCTCCCGAGTAGCTGGGACTACAGGCATGCGCCACCATGCCCGGCTAATTTTTTTCCTATATAGTTTTAGTTGGCTAATTAATCTCTTTCTATTTTTAGTAGAGACGGACGGGGTCTCGTTCTTGCTCAGGCTGGTTTCGAACTCTTGACCTTGAGCGATACTCCCACCTCAGCATCCCAAAGTGCTAGGGATTACAGGCGTGAGCGACTGCGCCCGGCCTGCCTGTACGTATTTAAATGGCCTCTCACTCGGGGTCCACAAGATTGAAAAAGTGTCCAGGAACCGTGGGGCATGTGGCTTCCTCAGCACCAGCTCAGGGCACTCTGTTCAAATCCCACCACGTGAAATGTTTACAGCGTGGTGCATTTAAACCTAGTGAGGCTGTAGTTTTTTTTTTTTTTTTTTTTTAAGAATGATGCAGGAATCACTTGCAACACTTTGGAAAAATGCATTGCATAAACACACACCTTGGAGCTACATATGCATGAAATCTCCTCCGGAGAAGACGCCGGCTTTGGTCTCCGGGTGGAAGCGGAGAGCCGTGTTTCAACGCTGAAATCCACACAAAGGGACGGCTCGGGGGGTCTCTCGGCCTTGCCGAGCCGTGGTCAGCCGGGCCGCCTGGCCGGGAAAACAGGCGTCTCGGCGAAGGATAATAGCATGAGGGAAAACCGCCGGCTCCGTCCGCGTTCAGCCGAGAGACTCATCTCGAATCCATAAAACAATTAGCAATGAACTAATGATATTGCTTAGCGGCTGCATCCCTGATTAACGCATAAATAATTTAACGGAGCGTCTCTTTAGTTTTCGGAGTGTCTGCCGTTATTCACCAGCCTTGTCATGACGGCCGGCGGTCCCCCGCCTGTATAAAGCATTCCCCCCCCCCCACACCCCCGATGCATGCATCCGAGGGGGCCGGTGGGTTTTAAGGCTCTTAGGGGCGGACACGCCGGTGGAGCTATTAACAAGCTGATTAGCATAATCCGTGGCGATGCATCACCCTATAAAAGTTCGTCTGTGCAACCGGATGGGACTGGGGAATGGCTTTGAAGATTTTTATGATACAATAACTATCCACTTGATAAGCAATTTAGAAGATGTTTTGAGACATCACCGAGACAGGGAAGACAATGGATGGTGTAGGGGGGACCGGTGAGGGGGGTCCCACGTCAGGGGGCCGTGGCTGACGCCGTGCAAGCTCAGCAGTGGATGTCACCGCCTGTGCCCCAGGGGTGTGCGGCGGTCACCTGGAAGCCGTGGGCTTCCTTGGAGTCACACAGCAGCAGCGGGGCGGAGGCCCTGTGACCACGCCGTGTTCCAAGCCGTCTCCGAGGCAGAGTTCTTTCTCCGTGGTCCCGGTCTTGTGCGCGTTTTCTGTGACGCTGTGGCCGCTCTTTGGATCTACACGTGTGGATCACAAGGGCCTTTTAAACTCGTGGCCAACTCTGTGGAACATGAAAACGTCCAGTGTCCCTGTTTCAATGCGCACAGTCCGGGAGCACGGAATATATATTCGCGGTGTCCTGCAAACATCCCCACTGTCCTAAGCCAGAGCTTTTCGATTTTTTTTTTCTTTTTTGCACCATAAACAGAAACTGTGTGCCCGTGAGACAACCATCCCTCCTTCTATGCTTTCCCCAGCCCCTGGCAACCTGTGTCTTCACTGTATGTCTTTCTGGATTTGCCTAATCAAGGTTCCTCATGGAAACAGAATCACACAAACATGGCCCTTTGCACGTGGCGTCTCTCACGGAGTGCGACGTGTTCGAGGTCCATCCACGTCGTAGCGGGGGTCAGAGCCTCACTCCTTTTTGTGGCTAAGCAATACTGCACGTCCCCCAGGGCTCACGCATTCTATTTATCCAGCCACCCGCTGTACGTGGATGTCCGGCTGTTTCCACTTCTTGGCTGTCGTGAGCAACGCAGCCATGAATGTTCCCGGACAGGTACCTGTTGGCGTCCCAGTTTGCGGCGACCCTTTCGGGTGTACACCTCGCAGGGAGGTGGCTGGATCCCACGGCCATTCTGCGCTGAGCGTTTTCCGTGCTAATGAACCCAGGCATAATGGGAACAACAGTGGAGATGTTCCAAAATAATCCACCAACGCCGTGAACGATAAGAAAATGAGAGGGTATTGTGCCCACCTAAAACAGGTAAACTGCAAAACAGACAAGGTGAGTTTGCAATTCTTAGATTTTTCTCCTGTTCACCCTGCAGCAAAATGGGCAAACTCAGGTGGGAGAGAGAGAGTCTCTTAAAGATCCCAAAAGAGCCCAAAATTGAGAGGCAGACCCTGGGCTGGAGCGGAGACCAGGTAAGCCCCTCAAGTTGAACTTATGCTCCTCCTAATAAGGAAAGAGGAAGGGGTAGAGGAGGTAACGTCCCTCTTACACGGGGGGTGGGGAAGCTGACGTCCACATGGCCGAGCAGTCCAGACCCAGCGCCCCAAAGGGACACCCCCAGACGGGACCAGAGTGTCCCAGCCCAAGTTCTCCAAGACTCAGGTCATTCCTGGGAGGCAGTACGGTTAGGGTTAGGGTTAGAGGATGAAGATGGGGTCACCCCGGATGACTCCACAAGATGCCTCTCTGCCATGCTCCCACCTGAGAGCTCCAGGTCACCTCCAGGGACCCACCTCCACACCTGTGCTTGCAGTGGGATGTTGGGTTATTCCACATCTCCCTGTCCGGGGGACTCTCTGAACTCGACACATGTGGGGCATCTCCTCCTCGCGGTGGCTGTCGATCTGTGCACTCTGAGGGTAAAAGACACACCTGTGCGGGCATCCAGACAGGTGTGCTGCTGTCCTCATGGACAGGGATGGCTACGGCAAAGCACCTGAGGATACTCACGCAGGTATGAGTGCCGCAGCAAAACCTCAACATTTGCATTAAAAAAAAAAGGGTAATTCTTTGTAATTCCATCAGGAGCTGGAGTTCGTCTATTATTTTTTTTTCTTTCTTAAGCTCTGTTTGTTCCAATGGCTGCTGGGGTTGGGGAGTGCAGAGGGCTGGATGCATCTTTGGGATGGCGCCGTTCCCACGGTTAAGGCGTCTGGGGAGGTTGCTTGCACGGCCCGGTTCTGCCAGGATCCGGCTCGAGTCTGCAGACCACACGGGCTTTGTGCATTTGTGAGACACCTGAGGCATTGGGGCACCTCACCCTGGAGCACCTGCTCCAGGTAGGCACCTGCTTGCCCAAATGCAGTGTTTCGCGAAGACCCCATATCGGTTACGTATGGATGGAGACCCGTGTTCCAGGAACACCAAGCCAGCCGTGGCCAGGCGGCCCCCACGTGGCTGCTGATGGCTTACGTCAGAAACCCGCCCTGCCCACGGCTACCTGTGCGAACCAAGCATGTCACCCGACATCCATGTGACTCAGTTTCCCCCGCTGAGGATGACAAGAGGACCGTGCCTGCAGGGTAGTCACGACACTGCAGGGTGTTAAGAAAGCTCCTGATGCACGATAAGCACCCACGTGGCTTCGGGGCTGCGGGGAGCCCCTCCTTAGTCTTCGGGAAGAGTGTCTGTGATTTCTCTGAACAAAAGTAGGGGCCTGGAGACAGCTAGGGCTACACTCGCTGGCTAAGGAAGGAAAGAAGGACGGAGAAAGAGGGGTGCCCGTTTGGGTGCTCACGGGGCTCTGCGATCGGTGGGCAGGGTTGGGGGTGTGACTCAGGCCCGGTGGGTCCCCAGGACCTGCAATCTGCCAAGCCGTAGGATTAACCCTCTGGAGTCTCCTGTTTGCTTCACACACTGTCTGAGCCACCGAATGAAAACATGAGACCCCCTTCCTGAGCCACCGTGGACCCCAGGGGGATTGGGAGGGTGAACTCCGTGGCCCCCGTCTCCTCCAGGCAGGCCCGGGCTGCCCCTCCATCTGTCAGCACCTCCAAAGGGGACCCCCCGGGGGACGCAGAGCGGAGATTAATTGAGAGGACAAAAAGGGAAGGAGAGGAAAAAAAAGGCACAATTTAAATACTGGCGGCAGGCAGGCATCCCCAAACGCATAGAGGAGAGGGGACCCTGGCGGCATGTGACAGCCACCTTTCGCTCAGGACAACAGGTAGCAACCTGGGTCACCCTGTGCAATCTCCTCGCCTGCATAGCGGCCGCCGGCCGGGCGCGATTTTATGCATTGTTTCCCGGGCGCCGTGATGGGTGCTCAGGGACGCTCATCTCTCCAGGTGACAAGTCCGGTTCTGGTTCCTCCCTGCGGAGTCCCCCTGACACCGCGGCGAGACCGGGCCTCCAGCGCCCGGCGGGCGGATGACTTCTGTCGTGGGGCCCTTGTTGTCCTCGTGGTGGTGGCTCATTTACATTTCAATCTCGGCCTCATGAATGTGAAACCCAGAGTGCAAATTAATAACGGGGAGGGCTGGGGGACGGACGCAGGGAGAGAGCCCCCGGTGGCGGCCGCGTGTGGCAGGCAGGAGGGGAGGGGACCCCGGAGAGACGACGCGCGCCACCCCCGCCGGACCCCTCCGGTGCAGCCATTGTGCTCGGTGGGCGCCTCATTTAGCGTCTGCGGTGACTGACGTTACAGACAAAGCCATATCCGGAGTGACATGAATTTATTTCTCTCCCCTGCGCCCCCCTCCGCCCCCGCCGCCATGGCACTGTATTTTCATAGAATCAGGGGGCCGTTTGTCTGGGGAGAATTTAGTTTCCATGAAAAATTTAAATGGTTTTCTGCGGAGATAGTGGAGTGAAATGTGATTTGTTTCGCATTTAGTACTGCAGGTATAAAAAGGAGAAGAATTGGATGTCTGATGGGATGAAATTGTCGCGGTCCCTAGGTCTTTCTCCCTGTGTGGGGGGGTGCCGGAGGTGGGCATGGGGGTGGTGGTGGCAGCGAGGGCTTCTGTCCCCCAGCCCACGACGAGGACCACGAAGACTCAGCGGCCCCTCCCTGCCCCCCTCGGAGGAGGCGCGCGGTCGCCTTAAACCAACTCGCGGCGCAGCGCGACCCTTTGGAGAAGCTGCCAATCACCCCGAAAACCAGGTTTCCATCGATCCGCTGTCCGCGTGATTTATGGCTTCATTTCGCGGTAATTGAGAATTAGCGAGCAGATTAGCGAGGCCCGACACCCCCCCCCCACCCGGATGCGCAGCGCTCAGCGCAGCAATTTGTCAAGAGCCGGGGCGTCGTCGTCGTCGTGGGGCGCCCTCTGCGTTCCACGGGGGTCCCCATCGGACTGAATTTTTTGGGGGGGGGATGACGTGGAAATTAATTTGACACCCGGGGCGGTGAGTGGGTGGAGAGAGATGCGCACGGACCCAGGGTCCCCCCACTGTCTCGCCACCACCACGGCGGCGCTGATGTGGTCGGGAGGGGGTGCCCCGTCTGTCCGCCTCCCAGGGCAGGGTCGGGGGTTACTCGTCCCGGTCAGCCCCGCGCGAGGACGCCATCGCGGGAAATCCCATCTGGGCCCCGAGTAGAGCGGTTTTTGCGCAGTGGTCTGCTGGCGCGTGAGGGATCTCCCCGGCTCACGTCGTCTGACTGCGTCAAGATCAAGTTTTGGAAACTTCACTTCTTGCGGGGGTCGTGCCAAATATCTGAAGGCCAAGCGTGGCAATCGAATTCTGGAGTGACTCCGGTGGGCTGTGTGTGTGTGTGGGGGGGTGATTTGCTGCTGAGGCGGTCAGTGGATGCTCTAAGGGACCTCACCCCCCCCACCAAGCCCAGTCGGGGAGGAGGGGAAGGGCAGGGGATTTGGGGACGCTTTGGAGCAGAAAAGCCGTTTCTCAAAAGTCACGGAGAGGCCCCCTGTCCTGATTTGCATAGTTAAGGTTCCTGGCGGGGCGGGGATGTTGGTGGCTGGGATCTTTTTTGCATTTGAACAGGGAGGTGGAACTGGTCTGGCTCTTACCTTGGAGGCTCCTTTGTGGGGGATATTTTACAGACGCCTCCTTCCAGTTTTTTTTTTTTTTGACTGCAGGAA
Source organism: Lepilemur ruficaudatus (assembly GCA_963574885.1). Lineage (NCBI taxonomy): Eukaryota > Metazoa > Chordata > Mammalia > Primates > Lepilemuridae > Lepilemur > Lepilemur ruficaudatus. Next base: position 11,721 of record CAUYRT010024749.1, read on the forward strand.
GGCCCGTTCTTTCCGCCCTGAATTTGCAGCAGGTTTTGTTAGACGTCACAAAGCACAAAGACAGAGCCTCAGAGGCCTCCAGCCAGGAGTCCCCGTTGGGAAGGGGGCAAGGGTGAAAGATTCTCCCGTCCAAGCTCGGGTTTTAACAGCGGGAGAGTCTCCAACCTCTGCTCTGGGTAGGTCGTTGGGGAAAGTCCTCACAGAAAACTGAGAGGAAAACCTGGGAACATTTTCTGGATGAAACGCACTCTGCTTTGCCACTCAGGGAAGTGCTCGGGGTGAGAATAATGACCCCGGGAAGAGGGGTGTTGGGTTTTTAAACACACTTGTACACGCTTATACACACACTTGTACATACATCCTCATACTTACACACAGACGCACACAGGACACCCTTGCACATGACACATACTCTCACTCGTACACAGTCATACACAGTAACGTAACACAGTCACACTGACGTGACGACACACGCCTATGCAGACACACGTGTTCACACATGACTATGCAGCACATTCATGCTGACACACTTACACATGTATGTAGATGCGAATGCATGTTCACACAGGTATGCAACATGTTAACACCACATGCTACACACACATGCAGACAGACATGTTCATACATGGCTATACAACATGTTCATGCAGACATGCTTACACGCGTATACAGACACACACACATTCACACAGTTATGCAACATTCACATGCTTACACACATGTATACAGGCAGTTATCCATGTTCGTACGCAGTTATACAACACATTCATGCTGACACGCTTACACACGCATGCAGACACTTAAACACCTCCACACAGTTATGCAACATTCACATGCTTACACAAACATATGCAGACATGTGTGTGCACACGCCACACAGGCTTGCTCACATTTCTACGCATTTCTATACACTCACGCACCCATAGAGAAATCTCCACACACTCCTGTACACTTAGAAACACGCCCGTCCACACAGCGCACTCCTCACCCACATTCCCACACACGCTGTGCACGTACCACGTACTCACACACACACTTGCACACACGCCACACACGTACACGTCTGTATGTGTACACACACTCGCATTCCCATGCACACTTGTACAGACAGCGTGCACTTACACACACGCTCTCACACGCACGACACACGTGCACACAGCTGGGGCTGCACACACACACGCTCTCACATGCATGACACGTGCACAGAGCTGGGGCTGCACACACACACGCTCTCACGCTCGCAGGCAGAGTGACTCTGCGCTCCGGCAGCGCACGGAGAGGCCCCGGCTCCATCTGCTCTGTGGGGTCGTCGAGGATCGAGGGTCCCCCGCCTTCCTGCAGCCCTGGCAGACGGCAGGTGGCTGTCAGGACGGTGGGTCCCTGAGCTCCAGTCCTTGGAGATTTGCATGTTCTCAGGCTCCCTGGACTCATGGCCTGCCCACCCGCACCTGTGGCCCCTCCAGCGAGGTGGCGGCTGAGTCCCCTGTCCCATCTGCGGATGCACTCACAGAGCGCGGCTCCCCCATCGTTCTGCTTTATTGCGGTGACCAGATACTAAGATCAGCCGAGGAGAACAGGTGCGTCCAAGTCCGGGAATGTCTGAAGCATAGAGACCCCTTGTCCCCTCCCGGTGGGCTCAGGACCAGCCTTGCTACCTTCCTGAAACTGAGGCAGGACAAATAC
>CAUYRT010024751.1:0-24406 GCA_963574885.1 Lepilemur ruficaudatus
CCCAGCCACTTGGGAGGCTGAGGCAGAAGGATTGCTTGAGCCCAGGAGTTTGAGGTTGCTGTGAGCTAGGCTGACGCCACGGCACTCACTCTAGCCTGGGCAACAGAGTGAGACTCTGTCTCAAAAAAAAAAAAAAAAAAAGAAATTAAGTTCCATTAGGATGTGAAGCTTTGTTTTGTTCACTGGTTTATTCCTAGTACTAGAATAGTTCCATTTGGAACCGTGCTAATGGTGCTGATAGCATGAGGCAGTGTTGCACTTATTGACAGAAGTGCCCTATCTCCACATCCAGATCCACAGTTCCTGAGTCTACTTACTCCTTACCCACCTTTCCTTGCCTGGTTCACTTTCACTTATCATTCAGGTCTCAAATGAAACATCATTTCCTCAAGAAACCTTTCTTGACCTGTCCTTTCTCCCAGACCCATGTGAGGTCCTACTGTTATCTATTCTCATTGTACTTTGTACATTTCCTGTGGTGCATTTTCACAAATAAATTAAAGAATATTCCTCTAGTTAGGGATTTTATTACTTATTAAAACCCAGGTAATTACTTACTTAATTACTAAATCATGAAAAAAATTAAGGGCAGAGGCCGTATATGTCTTCTTCATAAGCATTATCTTCAGAGTGTAACAGTGTATGGCTTGTGGGAGGCACAATACAGATATTTGCTGAAAGAATGAACAAATATCCAATTGCCTAAGACAGTGCTCACCTGGCATGTCATAGACTTTTTCCGTGCCTTGCCTCCACCAATGGTGAAAATATTTCTTCCTGGGTGAATTAATAGATAAATACATAAATGAAAAGATGAATAATTCTCAAAACTCCCTCAGTCCAGAGCTCTGAGACTGGCATCCCAGGAATGGTAAATGCAGGGAAGAAAGTGCTGAAGGTCTTTGTTGTCTAATATCCTTTTGTTGCTGACTACTGAAACCATCAGCACACTGTTGTCTCTATAGATCTCACTTTAGGTGAGACTGCTAGGAAGGGTCTTGCTTTCTTCCTTTTTCCCTTTCTTCCTTTATTTTTCTTCTTTCCTTTCTTTCCCCTCTTCCCTTTGCTCTCTCTCTCTTTTTCCTCTCCTTTCTTTCTCTTTCTTAAGCAAATCTAATCCTTGTAAGAAATGTGTCTTTAATACGTTTGGCATGGCTTCCTCTACAGAGCTAGCAAATGTTAAATAATACAACACGACGTAAATAATACAACTAATACAAATAATGACGGTACTACATTGTTAACATTAAGCTGATTCATTTAAGGCTGGCAACATGAAGCATTATTTCAAAGAAATTAAACACTTGGAGATACAATAAAGACATAATAAGTATTAATTGGTCTCAATAGTACTTACAGCCCATGAGTAATTTATTTGCCCACATAGCTATTGAGGTTAAACACAAACCGCACTGAAAGGCCTCTTTGTTTGGGTGCAGTGCGATGCTATTGGAATGGTACCTACATGTCATGATAGTATCTCTAACACTGCGAATTTACACAGCACCATGCTTCACAGAAGCTTAATTGTGTTATTGTTTTAAAGACAGATTGTGCCAAAGATCTGGCACTCTGCAGAGGATGCCAGGTGCTTACCCTGGAAAGTTTCTTCTAAGTAACAGGTGGGTGTTCCATCTCACTATCTGGGCCAAAGGCACAGCCCCACTTGGCTTGAGCTCTGCTCTATTCTGGAAGCCAGTACTCACTAGGGAAGTACTTTTATATCAGTAGAAAATATTTTTCCAGTGCTGCCAAGCACATACTAAGCACTCAAAGATACTGCTTATTGATCTTGTAAGTTTTAAAATCCATATCTCTAGCCTAATTTTCCTCTGAGCATCAAGTGCCAACTGCCCACTTTGCTATTAGGAGCCAAAACAGAACCACTGATCCTACCCACAACCCCCAACACTAGGCCAAATCCTCTCCCACCTCGGAGCCCTCCCCATCTCTGCAAATGAAACCACCATCCACAAAATTGCTCAAGACAAAAATATAGCGGTTCTTGTGGATTACTCATGTTCTATAACATCCCATTTAAATCTGCTAGTAAGTTCTGTTGACTCTACTTCCAAAATGTATCTCTAACCCTATTCTCTTATTGATTCAACAGCAGTCTAAGTCAGCATCCTTTCTTGCCCAACTAGCCTTTCTCCTTCTAGTCTTCTCCTGTTAAAGCTCATTCTGCACCTAGAGGCCTGGGCAAGCCCTACAAGGTCAACCAGATCCTTTCCCCTGCTGACAGCTTCCAAAAATATTTAGAATAAAATCCTAGTGGTTGGCCCTGCCATAAGGTCGCATGTGTTCTGCCCTGCCTGATGACAGCCCATCTGCTACCCCATTCCCACTCACTCACCCCAGCCCCACAACCTTGTCTTTGATCCTTTGACGCTGAGCAAACGCCAGCCTCATGGGCTTGGTGCTTGCTGCTCCTGCTGTTTAAAATGTACATCTGCCATGTCTACTTGGGATTTTCTCCTTGTTGAAAATCACAGGTCAAACATCATCGCCTTAGATTGCCTGGCCTCTTTTGCTCTCAATCCCATTACTCCATTCTATTTTTTTCATAGCTTCTTGAGCTCGGAGACTTTGCCAGTCACTGCAGCATCCCTAACATGCAGAAGCATGTGGGCACAGTGCTCAGCGAGCATCTGTTGACCACCAGCTGGCTAAAAACATAACTAAGGCCAAGACTGGTTTCAGTGGAACGGCATCTTATTGAGTCCTGAAACAACATTGTGAAACTTTTACACAGCAATATTTGGCTGCAATCAGTCAAAGAATCTAATTTCAATTTTGCAAGACAAGATAAAACCCAGAGACAATGTATTCATAGAGAGATGATACCTTTGGGCAGCGTTTGGGTCCCACTGGAGTGCTGATCCTACTTTTGGCCTTAAGAGGATCTGGAAGGTCTCTGCGTCCTTCCTTATTCTTTCTAATAATCCCTTCTTTACCCTGCTGCTAAATTCACATTACTCTCCCCGTAGCACAAATCTGAGCTTGTCACTTCCAACGGCTCCTGTGTCCACTGACCTCCTTTCACACTCGCAGCCTGGCCTGTGAGAACCTCCATCCTTTCACTCCTTCAAGAGCTCTACGGCCTGAAAACCTCCAGGCCACCCGCACCCGGTTATTCACTGGACATAAACCAAGGCCTGAAGTTCTCCCTCTGGGAGCATCGCTGGGCCTCGCATTCCCCCCTGCTGATTCATCCTTCTGGTCTGATTTGACAGTTGAAACCCCACCTCTGAGCCCTCGGACCTCCCCATTTCTCTCTCCCACCTTACTGCACCCTCAGGGAGGTCTTATCTCTCTCCTTCAGTGCCGACAACTCTTTGTTTGCACCTCTGTGGTGACACTAATCATGCTACTTTCCTCTGTGGACTACTACTGCAGTCTGCACTCATGGAGGAGGTTAAGATCTAGAACAGAGGAATCAGTTTCAGGTCCCACTTCAAATCCTATGACTGTGTAAGTCTAGATGCTCTCTCTGAGACTCATTCACTTAGCCTATAAAATATATGTAATAGCATCTCCCTCTCAACGCTGCTGCAGGTAATAAATGATAAAATATATGTGAAAAGAATTTAGAAATTATAAACGTGAAATATTTTTTTCCTATTGACTGCTTGAGAGCAGGGACTATTCCATTCATCTTTGTCCCTAGCCCCCAGCCCCAGTGCATAACAGTATCTAGCAGAGCCCATTCATTTCCATGTATTTATGAGAAAAAGAGAAAGGACCCATTCTGACTCAAACTTGATACCTCAACTTGAATTGTGAAGTTGCTCAGAAGAGTTCTTCCTGATGTGGAAGGGGGAAAAATGACTGTAAGAAGAGCTACTAGTCTATTTGTAACTGTTTTTATTTGCTTAATAGATTATTTGAGGGTGGGTCCAGGTGAGCCTCTGACAGGACATCTTGTGAAGTTAGGATGGTCCTGGGTCATTTGTGTTCTCTGAGCAGTCCAGCCCCCAGAAGTTTATAATCCTCTGGCATTTTCTGTGACACATTCACAGATGTCTGCTCCATCGTAAATTTGCTTGGGGCTCAGGAGACCTTTGAGAGAGAGCTTGAATGAAACATTTGGATTGACATGTACACGTCTGTCTGATTGCCAGGCTGGATGGGTATATTCCCAGAAGGGGGCTAGATAGGAGGAAAAGAAAACAGACTCCCTGGAGGGATGCTGCGTGGGGAAGTCTTGAAGGATGATCTGTTTTTGCAACAAGGCTTGGATGATGCAGGGAGTGGGGGCTTCAGGGGAAGCTGTGCCTGGCTTTCTCTTTCCCATGTCGAGTGCTGGGTCACCATGTCTGGTAATCAGACAAGACAGGTCAGGTTGTGCAAGAAACAAAGGCACACACAGGAAGGCACCATTTACGTTGTAGATTTGTGCATATTTTCTTTATGTTTTCTGACAGAAAGTCAAGTATCTTAAGGAAGGGATGACTCTTCTAATTCTTACCAAGGTATTATTTGGGCTGGAAGAGGCACCCTTGGAAGAAGAGAGCTATTTATAGTGGAAATAACTTTGTCATTAAGAGCCCATTAATCAACAGTAAGTTTGGGTATACTTTAAAATAACTGAAAGAGTGGAATTGGAATGTTTTTAGCACAAAGAAATGATAAATGCCTGAGGTGATGGACACCCCAATTACCCTGATTTGATTAATTCACATTGTATGTCTGTATCAAAACATCACATGTACCCTGTAAAGATATATAAGTATTATGTACCCATAATAACTTTTTAAAAGATAAAAATAAATAATAAAATAAATTTTTAAAAAACAGCCCAACAGTTCTACTTTAGAATATCCCTGCAGAAGAGCTGGTCTAAGGAAGAGGAAGGAGTGGCCCTACTGGCTATGGGGGGCAAGCACCAGAGGCCAGTGGTCCAGAAGTGACTGACACAGCCTGTAGGCTGCAGAGCAGAGCAGATGCAGGTCGGTGGGGAGAGTGGAGGTTCCCAGGGCAGAGCAGTTGGTCTGCTCACTCTGCCCTCTGATGATGGTTACCTACCATTATTACAGCACACACATGATTGGATCATCTCTAGTTCTTCTTACCATTTAGCCTGCTCTCTCCACATTCTTTAGGGTAAGAACTGGATCACAGTCATATTTATTCACTGAGAATCTAGCATAGGACCTAGGAGATATTCAGTGAATTTGACTGAATGATGTATAGATGTTTTAAAAGTTTTGTCAAGGAGGCTTCATAGATCCCATTTTTTCATTTCTTTTGTGTTTTCTTCCCAGACTTGCGGTTCAGTCACAAAGAGATATTTTCAGCAAACAGTATAAAACCTTCCCTCAACCGACAAGTTACAGAATATCATGGTGGGATCCATAGTGGGGAAGTCACTCTTCCAGGTCCAGATATTCCTGCACCTTCCTCCATTTCCAAGTTATCGAAAGTACTTTTCTAGACCCTAAAATGCAGGACACTGATCAAGTCAGTTAAGAAGCTTTTATTTCAAGCCTGCTGGGCTTTACAAAGGACTGCATTTGACTCTGGGCATGGATTCAAATTCTTTCTGAATAAACGACCTGCTTGTCTGTCAAAATGTGGACCTCATTGGCACTCTTACCATAGCCCTAACTCAAGTTTATGTGCCAGAAATGGAACTTTTGCCTTTCAAATTCAACAAGGTTTTCAGACCCTGGCTGCCTTGCACAATATGGACCTGCTATTATAGCAACTGAGGGTATTTACAGTGTATTTAAATAATGTAGTGCAAAGAATAGAAGGTTTGAAAGTCTGGCAGGGAGTTGGAGAATTGACTTCCATAAATCTAGGGCCCTAAAAATACCTTTTTTGTTTAAATGTTGGAAAGAATGTTGTCGACCTTTTTGCTTCATTGGGATTTCTTTACGTTTTCCTGGTAACCAGAGACAAGTTTCACAATTTGTGTGGCATTTGGCTTCTGGTTCGGAGAGTGAGGGAGCTTGCTGTTATTTTAGCAAGCCCAGCACAGCGGAGTAGGAAGCGTTCAGTACTGTGGGAGCCTGCCAACAGCCAGCCCTGCCAAACCAAACAGGAATCAGTGCGGACAAAAGGAAGATTATGCGATGGAAAATGGATACCCCGAATTAAGGCAGGAAAGCCACGTCAATTATATTTAGAAGCTGTGTCTTTCCCCCAGGTTACAAAGAACCCCTCTGAGAGTTCTGAAGGTGTGCTGTTTCACCGAAAGCTCACTCACAAAAGGTCAATGGGTGGAGTTGAAACAAAATGCTTTTTCTTTTATAACTTCCTGGGGGTCTTGATATTAGGCCACAAGTCTTTTTGCCCCCATGTGTCTTTTCATTCATTCACACCAGTTGCTGTCAGGAGGAGGATGCAGAGGGGTGAGCAGGATGTCCTATAATGGGAGGTCTACCTGCAGTGGCCCATGATGGACATGCTGAGCACTTGTCCTCACTTCCATCCTGACCTGCAGGGGCAGAAAAATAAAAACAAAAATCAAGCCAACAAAACACCTGGGTTTTCCTGGCCACCAAAGCCCCAGTGAGTGCCCCACGGGGTCAGCTCTTGCTGACTCCTCCTGGTGGCCACAGGCTGACTTCTGGATGGTCACTATTGGACACTGAAGGCAAAGTCAAGTCCCCTAGTGACAACTATTAATAGGAGCTCAGAAGTCACAACACCACATGTAGTGCTGTACAGCAGAAACGATTAATCACTTCTTGACTCTACTTTTTTAAAATGCAAAATAAAATGAGCAATTTCATTTTTACCAATAAATGGCATCACCAAGATGTTTAGATGTTACTATTATTGGGAATTGATCTTGTTTTTTTCTTAAGTAAAATTTTGAAGAAACAGTAAAGCCTCACCTTCTCAAAGGGAACCTCCTTAAGTTGGCATATATTGTTCCCATGTGGTTTTTTGCATTTTTACCATGTATGGTTTTATTAGAAATACACATATATGTAAATGATCTTGCATTTTTTAACTTACCTTTTAAATATCTTTTAATAATCTGCCACTTTTGAAATTTGTTAATGTGATTATTAGTAAATCTAGCTTTAAGATAATATTCCTTTCAATAAAAATAATTCTTTTTTAAAATCCAGTCTCCTATTCAGAAGCATGTATTTTTCTCTACTTTTTTTTATTACAAAGAACACAATCAACATATTTGTACATTGATCCTAGCACAGATGTCTAGTGTTTATTGAAGTAGATAATTGAGGTTAATAAATTAGAAGTAGAATTTCTGGGCCATAGTTCAGTTCATTACGAAATATTGGAAAACAAGAAGGTTGTACTAATTTACAAGCCAACCAGCAATTTCTAAGATTTTCATCAAAACTCCATGCCACCAGATTAATTGTATTTTGATGATCTTATGGTTTCAAATGGTACCTAGATGTTATACTTTTGAATTTCCTCAGAACTAGTGAAGTTGAGCTTATTTTTGCATGCAATTTTCCATTTGGGCTTCCTGCTTTTTAAATGCCTGTTAATTACTTTGCCCACATTTCTACTGTTATTGTACAGTTTTTAAAATAAATTTGGGATTTACATGTGGTTCCTATAGATTTTCCCAGTATATGACTTTCATTTTTACTTTGTGGTGTCTTGTAAGTTTTAATAGAGTTAAAATTTACTTTTTAATGTACTTAAACTTATTAATCTTTTCCTGTATGTTTTATGGGTATTTTGTGATGAATTAAAAAGTAAATTCTTCTTTAATTCTATATTCTGAAGATTCCTCCATGCTTTACTCTAAGATTTATTTTTTAATTTGAGTCTATATGTCTGAATCTGGGAATGTGAATTTGTGTATCATGAAATAGAGATTTAATTTTCTCTTTTTTCATATGTATCATCAACTGTCCCACACTGTTTGTTGAAGAGTCTACTCTTTCCCCATTGATTGACGATACTACCTGTTACAGTCCAAGTTTCTGTATTTTGTGGGCCAGTTTCTAGTTTCTCTCATAGATCTATTTTTCTATTTCTGAATCAGTACCATACTTACAAAATTATAATAATTTTACAGACAGTTTTATTGTAATAAATTTTATCTTTTTTTTCCTATTCTTCCTCTTCCTATTTTTCTGTCTTCTAGGTTTTCTTGGCTCTTCCTGGCCATTTTACTCTTACATAGATTTCAAAATCAGCTTGTCCAGGTCTTCAAAAAATCTCAGTGAGAATATTACTGCAATTATATTGAATTTATGTATTAATTGGGGGAGAACTGGCATCTTCATGATATTGAATCTTCTCATACATGAGAACAATCCATCTCTCCATTAGTAAGGTCTTCTTTTATGTCTTTCAATAACCTTTTAAAAATGTTTTCTTTAGAGAGATTGCCTAGATTTCTTTGTAGGCAGCTTATAGATTTAATTACTATTAATAATATAAATCGTATCTTTTACAAGTTATATTGTCTGATTATTTGTTACTTAGTAATATAGTAATGCAAATAATATTTTATATTACATCCAGTATCTAGATCCAATCCAAATTTTTTTATTTGAGTATAGCTATATGGTTTTATTTCTAGGTTCTCTATTCTGTTACATTGGAGTCTATGTCTCCACTTTTATACAAATATCATGCTGTTTTGGTTACTATAGCCTTGCATGCATCCTGTTTTGTTCTTTTTACTTAAGATTGCTTTGGCTGTTTGGGCACTTTTTTGGTTCCAAATGAAGGTTAGGGCCAGGCGTGGTGGCTCACGCCTATAATCCTAGCATTCTGGGAGGCCAAGGCAGGAGGATCACTCGAGGTCAAGAGTTTGAGACCAGCCTGAGCAAGAGATCCTATCTCTACTAAAAAATAGAAAGAAATTAGTTGGACAACTAAAAAATATATATAGAAAAAATTAGCTGGGCATGCTGGTGCATGCCTGTAGTCCCAGCTACCCGGGAGGCTGAGGCAGGAGGATCACTTAAGCCCAGGAGTTTGAGGTTGCTGTGAGCTAGGCTGAAGCCATGGCACTCTAGCCAGGGCAACAGAGCAAGACTCTGTCTCAAAAAAAAAAAAAAAAAAAAAAACCAAATGAAGGTTAGGATTATTGTATTGTTTCCAGATCTGTGAAATATGACATTGGTATATTGAAAGAGGTTGCATTGAATCTGTATATCATTTTGGGCAGTATGGACATTTTAACAATGTTGATTCTACTGATCCATGAGCACGATATGTTTTCCCATTTGTTTGTATCCTCTGCATTTCTTTCCTCAGTGTTTTGTATTTCTCCTTATAGAAACCTTTTACCCTCTTGATTAAGTATATTCCTAGGTATTTCATTTTCTTTGTAGCTATTGTGAATGATATCGAGTCTTTGATTTGACTCTCAGCTTGACTGTTATTGGTATATAGAAATGCTACTGATTTGTGTACATTTGTTTGATAACCTGAGACTTTGCTGAATTTATCAATTCCAGGAGACTCTTGGTGGAAACTTTGGGGTTTCCTGGATTAAAGATCATATCATTAGTGAAAATCAATAGTTTGACCTCCTCTTTCACAATTTGGATACCTTTTATTTCTTTCCCTTGCCTGATTGCTACGGCTAGGACTCCCAGAACTATGTTGAACAGAAGTGGTGACAGTGGGCACTGTTGTCTTGTTCCAGTCCTTAGAGGGAATGCTTTCAACTTTTCCCCATTCAGTATGATGTTGGCTATAGCTTTGTCATATATGTCTTTTATAATTTTGAGATATGTTCCTTCTATGCCTTGTTTGTTGAGGGTTTTTATCATAAAAAGGTGCTGAATTTTGTCAAATGCTTTTTCTGCCTCTATTGAGATGATCATATGATCTTTGTTTTTGCTTCTGTATATGTAGTTAATCATATTTATTGATTTGCATATATTGAACCATCCTTGAATTCCTTGGATGAAGCCCACTTGTTGATAGTGTATTATTTTTGTGAGGTGCTGTTGAATTTGGTTTGCTAGTATTTTACTGAGAATTCTTGCATATATTTATAAGTGATACTGGTCTGTAGTTTTCTTTTTTGTTGTGTCCTTACCTGGCTTTGGTATCAAAGTGATATTGATTTGGGTTGAATGAGTTGGGGAAGATTCTCTCCTTCTTGATGTTATGGAATAATGTCTGTAGTATGGGTATCAGTTCTTTGTAGATCTGATAGAATTCAGCTATGAATCCATCTGGTCCAGGTATTTTGTGGTTGTTGTTGTTGGAAGACTTATTATTATTGCTTTGATCTTACTCTCATTATTGGTCTATTCAGGAGTTCTATTTCTTCCTGTTTGAGTCTTGGGAGTTTGTGTGGTTCTAGGAATTTGTCTATTTCCTCTATATTTTCTAGTTTATGTGCATAGAGATTTTCATAGTATTCATGGATGATGTTTTATATTTATGTGGTATCAGTTGTAATTATCTCCTTTTTCTTTTCTGATTGAGCTTATTTGGGTCCTATCTCTTCTATTCCTGGTTAATCAAGCAAGAGGGCTATAGATTTTGATTTTCTTTTCAAAGAACCAACTTTTTGTTTCATTGATCCTTTAGAGTTTTTTTCCCATTTTATTTAGTTCTTCTCTGACCTTTGTTATTTATTTTCTTCTGCTGGCTTTGGGTTTGGTTTGATATTCCTTTTCTAATTCCTTGAGATGTGACATTAAGTTTTTAATTTGTGATCTTTTTGTCTTTGTGATATAGGCATTTAAGGCTATGGATCTTCCCCTGAGGAATGCTTTTGCTGAATCCCCTAGATTTTTATAGTTTATGTCCCCTTTGTTGGTCAGTTTGAGGAATCTTTTGATTTCCATCTTAATTTAATTCTTGACCCAATAACCATTCAGCAGCAGGCTATTTAATTTTCATGACTTTGTGCAGATTTGAGTGTTTCTCTTATAATTGATTCCCAGTTTTATTCCACTGTGGTCTGAGACAACACACAGTGTGACTTCAGTGTTTCTGAATTTTTGAGACCTGTTTTGTGGTCAAAGATATGATCAATCTTGAAGAATGTCCCATGTGCTGATGAGAAGAATGAATATTCAGTAGTTTTGAGGTAGAATATTCTGTAAATGTCTGTTGGTCCATTTGTTTTAGACTCCCTTTTAGTCCATTGTTTATTTATTTTCTGCTTTGATGATTTGTCTAGCTCTAACAATAGGATATTGAAGTCCCCAGCAATTATGATGCTGCTATTTATTTCTTTGCTTAGCTCTAGTAAATTTCCTGTATGTATCTTGGAGCTCCTCTATTAGGTGCATATATATTTAGGATTGTTATCTCTTTTTGTTGAATTGCTCCTTTTACCATTACATAATGACCATCTTGTCTTTCTTTATCTTTGTCGATTTAAGTCAATTTTATCTGACATGAGAATGGCTACACCTGCTTGCTTTTGGTTTCCATGTGCATGGGATATTTTTTTCCATCCCTTTACCTTGAGTCTGTGAGAGTTCCTTGTGAGTTAGACAGGTTTCTTGGAGACAGAATATATTTAGGTTGGTACTTTTCATCCATTAAGCCAATCAGTGTCTTCTAAGTTCACTTCATGAACACTGACTGTTCATGTCAGTGTTCTGTTGACATGTGGAATACTGTTATGTTCATAATTTTGAATGATAATTTGTTGTTTTGTTTTCCCTCTTGTGCTACCATTTTATATGAGATGTGGAATTTAATGTTCAGGTGTTTTAACACTGTCCCACACATAATGCACTTTTGAGCATTTCCTGTAGGGCAGGTCCAGTAGTGACAAATTCCCTTAGTGCTTATCTGGAAAATTCTTTATTTCTCTATCATTTATGAAACTTAGTTTTACAGGACACAAAATTCTTGGCTGACAGTTGTTCTGTTTTAAGAAGACTAATCATAGGGCTGTAATCCTTTCTGACTTTTATGGACTCTATTGAGAAGTCTGTTTTCCTTTGTGGGTTAGTGTTGCTTTTTTCTTGTAGCTTGTGGAATTTTGTCCTTCATTTTGACACTGGCCGGGTTGATAACTATGTGTCTTAGAGATATCTTATTTGCTATAAATCTTTCTGATTTTCAAAGACCATCTCATAACCAGATATCTGAATCTCTGCCAATACCAGGGATGTTTTCCTCAATAATTTCCTCTAATATGTTTTCCATGCTTTTTGCTTTTACTTCTTCTTCCTCAGGGGTACTTATAATTCTTATATTGGCTTATTTTACATAGTCCCATATTTCTGTCAGTGATTCTTCATTCTTCTTTATCCTTTTTTCTGCATCTTTGACTGACTGAGTTAGTTCAAAAGCCTTGTCTTGAAGCTCTTATATTCTTTCTTCTGCTTGGTCTAGCCCACTGTTGAAGCTTTCTTCTGTATTTTGAAATTTCCTAAATGACTCTTTCATTTCTTTAAGTTCTTTAAGTTCCATTTTATCTTTTCTTATGTTATCTATCTCTTTAGTGACTTTTTCATTTTTTCCATATTTTCCATTCATGTCCTAAAATACTTTTTTTGGTATCTTTTTGTTGCTTTCCAATTTTATCATCAATCCTATTCATCTTATTTGCCATTCATGTTTTAAATTCCATTTCTGACATTTTGACAATTTCCTTTTGGTTGGGGTCCATTGTTTTAGAGCCATTATGATCCTTTGGGGGTGTTGAACTAGCTTATTTTTCATGTTACCAGAGTTTTTTTGCTTGTTTCTTCTCATCTGAAACCTGTTCAGGGCAGATAGTCTCACAGTGCACCTGTTATCCTTTACAAGGACTTAGTGAGAAGGAGAGGTCCCTAGATAGCACATTTTTGTCCTGTTCTGGAAGACTGATCTGGCAGGAGAGGGGTGGGTGCACTGAAAGCCTATAATGTAGCTGTTCTGAGTTGTTCCATTTCCCTGTGGTTGTCACAATCCACACCAGTGCTGGGTGATCTTCGTGCTGAGTGATAGGTTAGTCCCCAGGCCACTGTTGTAAGCTCAAGTGGGGGAGTCCCTCTCCACAAAGGTGGGCATTTCAAGAGATTGCTCTGCAATCTTTGGGCCACATGTGGTCTTCTGGATCCTTGAGTGTGGCCTTTTGACTGAATCCAGATTTTACAGAACAAATCCAAATTTTACAGAATAAATCCTTAAAAAGTAAAAATCCTTTTTTTAAAATAAAAAACCCATAACTCAGGTGCAGTGTCTGCAGGAAGAGTGTGGAGCCCTGGCATTCTCTCCTCTGATCCTTTCCTGCAGGTGGATGCCTCCCCCAGGTATCTTCTGATCTTGCCAAGTGGATCACCCGTCTCCCTCTCCCTCACTCTGATGTCTCCCATTGCTTCTTTGATGACTTACAATGCTCAGTCCTAGAAGGTCCATCTGCAGGTAAGCATCTACTTGCAACTTTTGATCTTCTCCTTGAGAGCGGCATATGTGGACTGTTTCTAGTAAGCCAACTTGGCCCTTTATCTTTTACTTTGAACTATTTTGATTGTGTCCTAAGTGATCGTTTTGTAAGTAACTTAAAGCAAAATGTATTAAAATCCAATTTCAATACCTTTGTTAACTAGTGAGTATAGTCTGTTCATAACTGTTGTGAATATAAATATATTAAGATTTTCTTTTACTATTTTAGTTTTTTCTTTTTCTACTTACATTTGTTCTTTGCTTCATGATTCTTCCTTATAATTGGTTAATTGCATTCCTTATAAATGTTATAAGATCTTTATAATCTTGTTTTCTTTCATTTAATTTATTAGTTATATTCATATTACTACTCTTTTAGGCCAGAATTAAAATTTAAGCATACATGCTCAAGTTAACAATTTCTTAAAGTTCATCAATATATCTACCTTCTTCTTGAACAAAAAAAGCATTTTTAAGCATCTTCAAGCAACTTTACATTCTTTATCTTTAATTTCCCCTCCCCCTTTTTATGTGTTACTGTTGCAAATTTTTTTAGCTCTTCCGTTGGTTTTACAGTACCAAGCCAGTCATTAGTATTGTTGTTTCATTGTGTCAGTGTTAGAATCAATGTTTCCAGGTGTTCACTAACATTTTGCTTATTTACTTTTGCTTACCATTTTTTTTTTTTTTTTGCATCATATGAATTCCTTCTGGATAAAATTTTCTTCTTTCTAAAACACAACTTTGGTGTTTCTTTGAGAAAAGGTGTATGAGTAGAAAACTATATTTTTGTCTGGACATATCTGAATTTCAATCTTATTCATAGATTATTGTTTAACTAGATATGGAATTCTAGGTTTTAAGATATTTTCTTTTTATATTCTTGATGTATTCTATTCTGTTCTGGCCTCCACTATTACTTTGGAGATGTCTGTTGTTGATAAAATTTTTGTTCTTTTTCTTTCTGGTTTCTCCTTGTCTTTGGTGTTCTGTGATTTTACTATCACGTGTCTAGGTGCAAATTTATTTTTATCATTCTTAGCATTCATACTACATGAATCTGACACTTATAAATTTCATCAATTTTGGAAATTTTTTAGCTATTTTCTCTCTGAATGTTTTCTACCTCCCAGATAACTATCTCTCTTTCTGGCATTTCCATTAGACACATATTGCTAATTTTCATTCTACCCTCCATGCTTCTGGACCACTCTGTGTTTCTTTGTATCCCATTCTGCATAACACAATATCTTCAGACTTCACAAATTCTTTCTCCCGTTTTGACTTTGTTATTTAATCTGTCAATTTAATTTTTAATCTAATGATTCTCTTTTATTTCTCAAAACTTTACTTGGCTATTTTTAATCTACCTATTTTAATCCACCTAATTTTAAGGGTATCTTATAATTTCCTTGAGGTTTTATATACCTCCAATCATTTTAAAAATTCTTATTTTCTAAGGTACCAGAATGCCATGTTATCTGGAGTTTTAGGAACTCAGAATGTGCTCTTGCTCTGTTTTTAACTCCTTCTACTGGTAGATTATTTCCTTCCTAAAATTGTAAAAATTTGGATTATGAGATCACACAGTACACAGAGGTCTGAATCTAAAAGAAAACAACTATAGGATTTTAACTATGGGAATCCAGGGTAAAATTTAAAAAAGAAAATTTGCTTTTGCTTTCAAAGGCACTCTTTCAGATTTTTGCTGGGTTGGAATCAATATTTTAAAATTAATTGGGCAGCTTGGGGGTTTCCTGATGCTCAGGAGCCAATTTGCACCCTAAATCCATGAGACCAATTCTCAGAGTAGAACTTTCATACTTTTACCTGGAGCTTAGGCATGACAAGAGAACCCTCCTTGAGTGCACCCTATGCTGCTGGGTAGGTATTTTCGTGTTTGCCTTTTGTTGTGTGTGTAGCCCTTCATGAGTCCTAACTTCATGTATGTTAGGGGATAGAAGCTTGTTCACTTCCAATCCTCCACCTTGAACATGTCCAAGTCTCAACTGCTGTCCTTAAATTGACATTAACACTTGAACTGGGTTAATAAATTGCCATCTGCCTCCTCAAAGTAGCAAAAGCATGGAGTTCTAGCTATGTGCCCTGGTTTTCTTTTCCTGCTTTGCTCCTGAACCTTTTTCTTTCAGTCATCTGAACTTTGCTAGACATTTTAAAAAATCATCTGTAGGTGTTTGTCACGGGAGGTTTTTGGATTATATAGTCCACAGTGTTACTGAGACAAATCTTCCTATTCTCAGGAATAAGTTCTTCTCAAATGCTCATGGCCACAGAAGAAAAAGAATTATTTTTTCCGTATGACTGCTTAAAGAAATGCATACTCTCTGAATGGAACTTGGAGAAACTACTGTCAGTTGTCAGCTATAGATCTCAGCATCCTCAGGAAAATATCTGAGGGCCTCCAGTCTTAACCTGCACTGCAACTCACCCCTCCAGGGACTACTGCCCTTCAGAGCTCTGAGCACAGAGTCAGGCTTGGGAGCTCTGAAACATGGTGCAAGGAAGGACTAGGTGAGGCTTGATGAAGAGCAACAGGAAGTGTTGGATAATGGAAAGAGATTTAGAGTTAGGAAACTCAGTTTCATCCTAGTCTTGATATTTGTGAGCTGTGTAAC
The DNA here is from genome assembly GCA_963574885.1 of Lepilemur ruficaudatus. Taxonomy (NCBI): domain Eukaryota; kingdom Metazoa; phylum Chordata; class Mammalia; order Primates; family Lepilemuridae; genus Lepilemur; species Lepilemur ruficaudatus. Next base: position 15,948 of record CAUYRT010024751.1, read on the forward strand.
TTCAAGCAAGTCACTTCTCACAGATTCAACTTTCTTTTGTGTTAGATTAGGTCAAGGCTTTTCAGATTCCCCCTCCCATGAAACATTTTCTTCAAAAGAAGCCTAACATTAAAGCAGATCAAAGTGGAGCTGCTTTGCTTGAAGCTGGGAGGAGTTTTGCCCCCTGCCTTCCTCCCTTTCCCACTGCCCGGAAGCCCCTGAGGCACCTCCACCAGGCAGTCGGGGTTTGCAGTGAACCTTCTTTGAGTTGGTATCAGGTAAAACGGCCAATAAAGAGTTGGCCAGAGTGATTGCATTAAACATGGTTTCTATGAGGACTAACAGTGCCTTCCAGGTTTCCTAGCAACAGAAATCAAGGTCTGCTGGCCACCGCAGCAAAAAAAACATTCTTTGAAACATGGAAAAAAATGGTTGAGTTTAACCCTTATGCTCTATCATGATGCAACAACAGAAATGATCATAAGCGGACAACAATGTCCTAATCTTCCACCCTCTGGGTGCACATGTCAATCATCCAGCAAAGGCACGGGTAATAGAATTCCCATTCTACTGAAAAATGAAAGCTGCCAATGACATTTTCCTTTCGATGCAGTTATTACTCGAGAAAGGAAAGCGGTTAGAGTAGAGTGGTAAGAATGTGAGCACTTTTCCCTTTCATACCACAGTACACAGGAGGAGATATACAAACACAGGTGTTGGGATCCCCTTGGTATCTTTATCCTTTTTTAAAATTAGAATCATTTCCTCATTTTATAAATTAGAAAATTTTATTCAGAAGTTAAGTAGCCCATCTAAGGTCACATACCTATGAAATGGCAAAGCCAGGAGAAATGAAACTATTTTTAAGCTGCTTTATAATTTTTATGAAGGTTTTACTAACATACAGTGCTTCTGGTAAAGAGTTTATATTCTATTTATTGCTTTTCTCCTAATTTTTACTTTGAAAAAATTTAAGCCTACAGAAATGTTGACAAATAGAATAGGAATACTGTATACCCTTCATTTGGATTCACAAATTAACATTTTACCCATTTGCTTTCTTTCTATGCATATGTGCTGATGTGTATGTTTGTATATATGTGTGTATTCATATATATCTAAAACATATAGATAAGCATGTGTATGAAGAACTAGTTACTTAAAAATTAACACTTTCCTTCTATATAACCAAAATACCACCAACTATCCATGAGAATTAAATAAATTATCAGTCTATATTTAAATTGTTTTCAATTGTCTTAATGCTATCTTTTATAGGTTTTAAAAATCTTAGATCCAATCAAAATTTGCACTTACACTGTTGTTTTGTTTTATTTTGTTTTGGTCTGTTTGATCACTTTTCTCAGGAGCAGACTTCTCCCTATTTTGTTTCTCATGACATTCACTTTTTTTGAGTCCAGATTAGTGTCTTCAAGAATAGTCCACATTCTAGATGTGTGTGAGTATTTCTTCATAACTTAATACAGGCTATGATTTTTAGCAAGAGAATTCCATAGGTGATACTGAGTACTTTTTGGACCACATCAGGTGGCAAATAAAGTCTGATGTTTCCCTATCGGTAAGCCTAAGGGTTAACATTTGGTTAAGATGGTGATTGCCCGATTTCTTCATTATAAGATTGCCAGATTTCTTCATTATAAAGATGCATTTTTCATTTGCAATTTGTAAGTAAACTGCATTGTTAAACTTTGAGACCATGTGAATATTCAGTTTCACAATAAACTTTCAGCCAATGGTCACAATCCATTGTTGATCTTGATCTTACCTGAATCATTTATTAATACTGAGAATTACAAAATGGCAATTTTTTTTTAGTTCTATCAATTCCTTTCATAATTGCTAGCTGGCATTCTGTTTATAAAGACATTCTTTCTCTTTCTCTCTCTCTCTCTCTCTCTCTCTCTCTCTCTCTCTCTCTCTCTTTCACACACATAACTAGTTCAGCAGTCACTATGCACTGCCTCTTTAAACTTTGTTGCTTTTGACCTAAATTTCTCCTTAAAAAGGCCTTCTTGGGGAAAATATTTGCTGTTGGCAGGCACAGTAATTTAGGCCTTTTTGTCCATTGTGCCTTCCAAAAGCTTAAGGAGGAGGAAGAGGACAGAGACAATTCACTTTGCCTAATCTCCTAGGAATTTTCATTTATTAATAAGGAAATCAATAATCAATGTTATTAAGTAACTAATGAAAATAAAGAAGTGTTAATAAAAGAAAAAAGAGCAAAAATCTATTTTTTAAGGATGTTACTGAGATCCTCAAACTGCTCCTTTGATTTTAGGCTAAGAAAAGGATTTAAGATGTTCTTCTTCAGAAGCCTCTAAGTTCCATAAAGGAAAGGATCTAGCATTATAAGTATAATTAGTGCAAAGGGAGTTTACAGAACCTGTGAAAAGTTTTCAGGCTAGGATGTAATGTTTCCTCAATTACAGCTTTTCAGATAAGCTAATGAGGGCAGAAATAACCTTTGTTTGAGTCAGGATGCTTAAAATAAAACCAAGCACATGATAAGGATGGGCTGTTTCCCAGGGGATGTTGGAAGAGAAACTGCTAGATGCTATTTTTTATTGAAGTTCCCACAATTGAAATTCTGTCCTCATGGATATTGCTCCCAGAAAGTTTCTTACATCATGGCAAACCATGAATATTTCTTTAGTTTGTTACAAAGGAAAGAAAGCTCTTGAGATTCAGATTCCTTATGACCATGAATTTTTCAGAAAATATTTAAGGAGAGCCTATTGCTTTCTTGGCATGGATTTATAAGTTAGTGATCCAAAGATGAAGAATACCCAGCTTCTGCCCATGGAAACTTGAAAATTTCTGTCTAGAAGTTGAAGGATTATAATTTAGGAGCTAAGGGATTTGTCATGAAGCTGTGTCTGCACTTCAAGTGAAGTTTCTTGTTGTTTTTACTTGGATTCAGCAAAGTTTTCTGAAGATGTTACTCATACTTTGCCTAAGACTGAGAAAATGTCATCACTTGTGTTAATACCAAAAGGTGAGGGGCAGTTACTGATGGAAATTATGAAAAAGCTGCAAAAAACTTTTTCTCTCACATCATATGATACCACCACTGTTTCTATACTTGAGGACCTTGGTCTAAATAAGAGTTATACTGTGGATGTATAACTAACAATTATAATGAAATAGAGTGTTACTGGGATAGATGAATAAACAAAGGGACATTTAGGTACCCAAATGGGGCTAAAATCATTCTCTTGAGGAAGAGCCTAAGAGCATAACCATGAGATTTTTCTTCAGAGACATTTGAGAACAGTTTCATCCAGAATTTGATCTTTCTATCCTCAAATCAGATGTTCCTAGGGATCACTCACAACTGTCAAACCAGATTGTTCTCTGACTGCGCAACAGTTCTAAGAGGACTAAGTTCAAAGGGGGCCACATGAGTGGGCTATAGGGTACCAAATATCTGGGAATAGAGGTCAAGAAATGGTGAGGCTACTGGGTTAGGAGAAAAGGACATTGATGTCATGGTAGAAAAGATCAAGAGCTCTTGATGGCCATGTCAGGAATGCCCTAGTGGCTGTGGCTCAGTGGTAAAGATGGCATGATTAATAGTCAAGTTCTTGAAGAAAATCTGTAGAACAAATAGCATCATTCAGGTACTTGTTTATTTTTCTGTGAGTAGGATATGTCACAGTTCAAATTTATCAACTAACAGCCATCAACATTCACTCAGCTTCTGCCTAACAAGATTTTGAGCTTTTTGAAGGCTGAGATGTAACCTTATTTATCTATAGTTCACCAATGCCTACTGTTCCACCCTCCACATGGTAGAATGTAGTTACATGACTAAATCAGAAGAGCACTGAATATTCTTTTAACCAAGAATGTAGATACACATTAGAGTAATAGTTAGTAATAATATATATGTTGAACAACAAAAAACCCAAACAATTACATTAAAAAGTGGGCAAAGGATCTGAAAAGACATTTCTCAAAAGAAGACATACAAGTGACCAACAGCTATATGAAAAAATATTTAACAACACTAGTCACCAGGGAAATGCAAATCATAACCACAATGAGATATTATCTCACTCAAGTTGGAATGACTATTATCAAAAAGACAAGAAATAACAAATGCTGGCAAAGATGCAGAGAAAAGGAAATTCATACACTGTTGGTGGGAATGTAAATTAGTACAGCTATTATGGAAATAAAGCATGGAAGTTTCTCAAAAAACTAAAAATAGAACTACCATATGATCCATCAATCCCACTACTAAGTGTTTATTTAAAGGAAAAGACATCAGTATGTCAAAGGGATATCTGAACCCCCATGTTTACTGCAGCACTATTCACAATAGCCAAGATGTGGAATCACCCGAAGTATTCATCAATGGATGAATGAGTAAAGAGAATGTGTTACATATTCACAATGGAATACTATTCAGCTGCAAAACAGAATGAAATCTTGTCATTTGCAGCAATGTGGATGGAACTGGAGATCATTATGTTAAGCGAAATAAGCCAGGCACAAAAAGACAAATATCACATGTTCTCACTCATATGTGGGAGCTAAAAAAGTTGATCTCATGAAGGTAGAGAGTAGAATTACGGTAAACAGAGGCTGGAAGGGGGGCTGTGAAGAGAGATTGATTAATGAGTACAAGCATACAATTAGATAGAAGGAATAAGTTCTAGTATTCGAAAGCAAAGAAGGGTGACTATAACTAACAATAGTTTATTGTATGTTGGAGTACTGCTCAGCCATTAAAAAAATGGTAAACTAATATCTCTTGTATTAACCTGGATGGAACTGGAGACCACTGTTCTACTAAGTGAAGTATCACAAAATCGAAAAACAAACACCAAATGTACTCACCATTGAATTGGAACTAATTGATCAACACTTATGAGCACGTATGGAAATAACATTCATTGGAAATCAAGAATGTGGAAGTGGGGACAAGGGGATGGGTATATTCACACCTAATGGGTACAATGCACACTATTTGAGGGATTGGCACACTTATAACTTTGACTAACCAGTACAAAAGCAATTCTTGTAACCAAAATGCTTGTAACCCTATAATATTCTCAAATTAAAGAAAATTTCAAGTACACAGTAAAAATAAAATAGCTAGAAGAGAGGATTTTAAATGTTCCCACCACAAAGAAATGATAAATGTCTGAGGTGCTGAACATCCTAAATACCCTGATTTGATCATTGCACACTGTATGCATATATCAAAATATTACATATACCCCATGAATATGTATAATTATTATGTATCAATAAAAATGTATACATATATTGAAGACATTTCAACTATGCCATATAAATTGTGAGTTCATGACCTAAACTATGTAATAATGGAATCTGGTAGAATAAAGTACTTTTTTAAAGGATATAAGTACAATTTGATTATTTAACCCTTTGACTTAGGGCTTTTTGCCTATCACAGGAATCATGAAAACACCAAAAATTTGTCTTTGGAAAAAAATGACTGAAACAAATATAACTTTTCAGTTCTCTATGCTGAATACACAAGTAATTGTGTATTGTGTATTTTTCCATACACAAGTAATTGTGTATTTTTCCATACACAAGTAATGTTTAATGATAACAATAGCCATTAGCATAATAAATCATAGGTTAGAACAAACTAAGAAGTCTCACATTAAATAAAGATTTGCTGATAGCCCTGGGACTTTAGTCAGTTTGTTCATATTTGGAAGAGCAACTGATTTCAAACTCAGGCTATAAATCTCAGAGATCAATACAATCTAAATAGGGAACAACACAGGAATAAAGGATTTGCTGTTCTCCTAATGGTAAGTTTCAGGATAATATGTAGAAATCCAGTTAGAATCCCTGTTTGTTTGTTTTTTTTTTAACAAAGCTATCTTGCAACAATTTGTAAAAAAATGTTTTAGGGTATAATTAAATCTCTGGAATTTAAAATCTGGCTACTTCATAATTGCTAAAAACTATGCCATGCTAACACAACATGAATTTTTCAAATTGCTGATTTATTATTCTGGAGTAAACTACAACTTGGTAATTAGTTTCCTTGAGTAAATCTGTTCCTTAGGGTGTATGATAAGTCATTTTTAAACTAGATTTCACCAATATATGCACATCTCATTTATCTTAGATTGAATATTTTCACTATGTTTTTAAAATGATTTAGATATAATTGAAATAAGGGTAACTTCATATATTAACAACTTTTTACAACCTTTTAAACTCTGCTCTCCTTACAATTTAAATTGTCTCTTTTAAACAACTATTTAAACTCAGTTTTCTATTTTATTTTCAACTCATACTATCCTTATCTAAAGTGTTACATTAGACTAGTGAGACAGTTGGGAAAGCCATTTAGTGGATTGTTGCAGCTAACATATTCTCTGGATGATCCACATAGTTAGGTCTTACTGGATTGGAATTTTTTTTAACATTCTAATAAGCTCTAATATACTTTCATTTGTCCAAACTTCAACACACATAAGCTCTCTTTCAAAGATGATGAAATCACATTTTCTCACAAACCCAATCAGCATGCATGCATTAAAATTCATTTTACTGTTTTCTCTGAAGTACATATATATGAAGAGGTTGGAATGGTAAGATGTTCTTGTTCAATCGATGTCAGGTTTAAAACATAATTCTAAAACAGTTTGGAGGTTCCTCAGAAAATTAAAGATAGAATTACCATATCAAAATGTAGCCAAATAAGTGAAAGATCTCTATAATGAAAACTATAAAACATTGATGAAAGTAGTTGAAGAGAGTACAAAAAAATGAAAAGATATTCTATGTTTATGGATTGGAAGAATTAATATTGTTAAAACGTCCATACTATGCAAAGCAATCTAAAGATTCAATGCAACCCCCATCAAAACACCAATGCCATTCTTCACAGAAATAGAAAAAAATAATCCTAAAATTTATATGGAACCACAAAAGACCAAGAATAGCCAAAACTATCCTGGGTAAAAAGAACAAAACTAGAGGAATCACATTACCAGACTTCAAATTATACTACAGAGCTATAGTTATCAAAACAGCATAGTACTGGCATAAAAAGAAACACATAGACCAATGGAACAGAATAGAGAATGCAGAAATAAATCCACACATTTATAGTAAACTTACCTTCAACAAAGTTGCCAAGAACATACAGTGGGGAAAAGACAATCCCTTTAATAAGTGGTGCTGGGAAAACTGAATATCCATATGCAGAAAATGAAACTAGACCCTTATCTGTCACCATATACAAAACTCAAATCAAAATGGATTAAAGACTTAAATCTAAGACCTGAAACTACTAGAAGAAAACATTGGGGAAACACTTTAGGACACTGGTCTGGGCAAGGACTTCTTGAATAATACTCCCAAAACAAGGCAACCAAAGCAAAACTGGACAAATGGGATCTCATCTAGCTAAAAAGCTTCAGCACAGAAAAGGAAACAATCAACAAAAGGAAGACACAACCAACAGAATGGGATAAAATGTTTGCAAACTACCCACCTAACAAGGGGTTAATAATTAGAATACACGAGGAGCTCCAACAACACAATAGGAAAAAATCAAACAATCCAAAAATGGGCAAAAGATCACAATTGACATTTTTCAACACCATTAATAATCAGAGAAATGTAAATAAAAGCTATAATGAGATGTCATCTCACACTGCCCCCCCCCAGTTAAAATGGCTTTTATCAAATAGGCAGGCAGTAATGAATGCTGGCAAGCACGTGGAAAAAGGGGAACCTTTGTTCACTGTTGGTGGGCATGTAAATTAGTGCAACAACCATGGAGAACAGTATGCAGCTTCCTCAAGAAACTAAAATTAGAACTATCGTATGACCCAGCAATCCCACTGCTAAGTATATAAGTATCCAAAAGAAAGGATATCAGCAAATTGAAAATACATCTACACTCCCATGTTTATTTCAGTACTATTCATAATAGCCAAGATTTGGAATCAACCTAAGTATCCATCAATGGATGAACGGATAAAGAAATTATCATACATATACATAATGGAATATTATACAGCCATCAGAGTGAAATCCTGCCATTTGCAACAACATAGATGGAACTGGAGAACATTACATCAAGTGAAATAAGCCAAGTACAGAAAGATAAATCTTGCATGTTGTCACTCATATGTGAGAGCTAAATATTAAAATAATTGATCTCATGGAGGCAGAGCATAAAATGATGGTTACCAGAGGCTGAGAAACAGAGGGGGGCAAGGAATAAAGTGTGGATTGTTAATAGATGCAAAAATACAGTTAGATAGAATAATATTTGATAGCAGAACAAAGTAACTATAATCAACAATAAGTTAGTATATACTTTAAAATAACTAAAAGAGTGGAATTGAAATGTTCCTAACAAAGAGAAATGATAAAATCCTGAGGGATGTACTCCAATTACCCTGATTTGATTAATACTCATTGTATGCCTATATCAAAACATCACA